>MJUU01034616.1:43391-57395 GCA_002080025.1 Modiolus philippinarum
ACCTCTTAGTGCTTCTAAAGGGGATTATGCACGCAGACAAGTAAGACAACTTTATATGGTCCCTAATTTGGGCCAAAACATGTCCCCTGAAAGCTATATTCCAGATAATGCCCTAATTGGAAAGTACGGTCAGAAAGTCTTTTCAAATAAGACTTTATAAAAATCATTATATTTTCCAAACCGTTTCTTGCTATACATCCAAACCGTAAACTGAACATGTGTGTTTACAATCCAAACCGGCGCTTAGACGGATCGTGTGTCGTAAATGAATACGCTATTTACATCGCTTTTCCTAATTTGTCAACAACGATTTGTTATAAAATGATTAAGATTAACATTTTCTAATGTAAATTGACTCATTCAGTTGAGAGAAAAGAAAATAGACAAGAAAAATTTGTATTTTTAAATGCATGCACACAGATCATGCATGTTTCACCCCGTTTTTCACAGTAAATACCAATTGCACTGAGAGAAAATTTCTGTGTATGACAAACTAACATAAATATATGTTAACGACTTTTAAGTGAGATAAAATATAATTCACAAAATTGTTTTTAAGTGTAAAAACATGGTACAGACTTAATGATCCGACTCTGGTACGTCCATCTTGGAGAAATCCAAACTCCCGGCTACCGGCGTGGTTACCATACAGTGATTAAGTCCAAGGGCAATACTTTTAGTGACTGTTCACAAAAAACATTCAACAGGCACAAAATTTAAACTAAGCCTAAAAATCATATACCATATCAAATCAACATGTTCATACTTTTAAAGAAAAGGTGAACAAACTGATATTTTTCAAAGATTTACTGATTCCAAGTGCCGTAACTCCGTACAAAATCAATCAATCACGACCAAAAGAAGGCAACCGGCAGGTCCGTACCTCATATAAGACGACTGCCAGCGGGGAACATAGTATATGGAATACACATTCAAAGATTTTCTTCACACAAACTACCAGTCTAATTAGAACCAAACTTAGGCAAAATGGTCCTTAGACTGTTCCTTCCAAAAAGGGTGTCCAGCAGGTCTGTGTCTAATCCAAATTGGTTGCCACCAGGAAACACCCTATGATTAAATGTGAAAACACAT
Source organism: Modiolus philippinarum (assembly GCA_002080025.1). Classification (NCBI taxonomy): domain Eukaryota; kingdom Metazoa; phylum Mollusca; class Bivalvia; order Mytilida; family Modiolidae; genus Modiolus; species Modiolus philippinarum. The sequence continues at coordinate 44,484 of MJUU01034616.1, forward strand.
TCAATTAATGAAGGCAAGATAACAGGTAACACTTACAATGGCTGAAAATTACAATCACATGCCACAATCCACCAGGGAACCGCACACGAAAAACAATAAAATGACAAACATAAACAACGATAGTAATTCGGGATAGACGGACTTGGTACCGGCACTAGCAACCCAAACATTCCCTTTCTCTGTCCCGTTTCCTTATAGTATAATAAACATACAAATAAAATCCAATACAGGTAGACCACTAACTCCAAGACCACAATCTTGAAAAGGAAAGAATAAGACAAAATGTAATTTAGAAAGACGGATCAAGGAGTGCTCAACGCTTAAATGCCGGTTAGCTCAAGGAGCCTAGTTTGCTGGTAAAACACAGTCGCACTACGTAATATTAATCAAATTCAAAACTTCCCGAAGGGTTTGGTAAAGAATCGTCATGGATTTCAGTAGACATCGGCAGTATCAGTGAGAGGCCAGTATAATTGTTTAATCTTTGGATCCCAAAGCAAATTTAACTGAATCATGAAGAATATCCGGTCAATATCCCCTATTACGTAAAGAGTGGGGTAATAACAAAATTACCGAACAGGGTTGTCAAGAGCTGAAATCCATGTTAAAAAAGACAAATCAGGTGGAAACCACCGGAAAAACTGTCGACCGCAATGGTCCTGACTTGGTACAGGCATTTCAAAAGAAATGGTGGGTTAAACCGGTTTTATGGCATGCCAAACCTCCAATTCCATTGCGGTTGTGTCCGGTAGCAACTCAACAGCAATTGCCATTTAAAGGTCGTAGACAGTTAAAAGAAAGGATCATCCCAGTACTAAGTAAAAAAGAATCTTGAATCAGAGTTCGGAGCGAAACATCAAATTTTTCCATAAGGGACTGATTTCTATTAAAGAACTTTTTTAATGATCGTATGAGACGGATTTTTTTAAGCTTTGATTAACAAGGCGGTCACTGAGATAACTATGTCTAATGAGGTAGTCTGTATAATTTGTGAATGTAAGTTACGTCCTAGTTTTTCTGGATTATTTATCATTTTTTGACATTTTTGAACATTTCCGTAAAAACGAGGGTGAGAAATGCCCTTCGTAATACATGAGTGGGGTTATATTTAGATATCAAATGTTCATATCATCTTTAAAACTTCTTAAATGTGTCTATCAATCTATCAAGTCTATAACCTTGTTGTAAAAGTTTGACATGTTTGGAATGATTGAATAAAAATAATTGCAAAAGTTTTATTGTTCATTCGAGAAAGTTTATCTTTATTACTGCTACTTGTACTATACATAAATGGTTATAATTAGGAACATGAAAGCACTTTTCAGGGGTTGTCTTTAATTTAAGAAATTATTCATTGCATGTATGTGGTTATTGGAAATTTAACCGTGAATTCGACCCAGAGCGTTGGCGAATGTGCGAAGTATATGGTTATCGAGTATTAAACTGCTAGACGATTAACAAGAGCTATGTTAGAATCAAAAATAAGATATAATGAAAATAATAATTTCGACAAGGGAGATAATAAAACTAAGCGAGGTATTAACTGAATGAAACATTTAATTATCTTATTTACCATATCAGCAATATCTATACAGTATTTTATAAGGGGAACCCCAGCCCAATTTTTTTCATGCCCCGCGAAGAAAAGTCGGGGACATATTGTTTTACCCTTGTCTGTCCGTCATCTTTTGAATTTTCTTAAACGGCCGCCGTTACCATGGAAGCGGAAAAAGGCGGGTATACCCAAAGTGCTTCAAATTGGATGAAGCTTTACAGGAAGGTTGCCTAGCACTCATAGAAATGATTTTTTCTTTTGGCTCAGAATTTTCAAAATGACTGCCGTTGCTATGGAAATTTGAAAAAGGCGGTAAAATTAAAAGTGCCTCAAATTGAATGAAACTTTACAGAAAGGTTGCCTATCAACCCTAGACATTAATTAAGGCCTCACTACATGAAGATATGTTTGTTGCTTAAATTTAGGAAAGGGAGATGGTTCACCTTTGTATATTTTCTAGAATGAAGGGAGAGGTATATCATCAGCTGCATTGTTGTACGCTGTCCACACAATTATTGTATCCACATATACTTAAATTTGCACTTGCCGAATTGATTCTGTGTTAAGTGACCAGGGGCATAATTGATTACCGTTTTTGTTTTGTTTTAAAAGGGGACTCGGAATGTTTTAATTAATGAAATATGTTTTACATAGAACATAAGGGGAACCCCTGTCCATTTTTTTTCCCGAATAATTTGGGTTGTGATGGATGGCGAATCTTTCAATTGGCAGGGAGATCAAATAAGAAAACTGAAATTTTAGAGAAAAGTGGGAACACAAATTACATTGGCTTCCGTTAAAAGAATTAAGTCTCTGAAACCAATAATCTAATCGTAACTAAACTTGATGACAAAAGTCCTTGTGTGTTCAAAATTTATGTCTCGCATGTCTGCATCAAATCCAAGGTGGCCGGAATCAAAAAACAGTTTAATATTGGACCCTACGGGAAATGCCATTCATCTCTCTACTTCAGGGATGAGCCAGGTCAACTACGATATTTTGGGTATTTCAATCGGAAATCGATTCCAGTATGTTAAGTGATAATGTTATCCTAATATGCAAAGTAAGACGTGGAATGACACAGTAGTGAAAAACAAAATATGTAAGACAATATTACAATGTCGGCAAAGTTGTGAAAGTCGGCAACAAATTATCTCGTCAATGTCGTCACGTTATCGTCCACATCGCGATTGCCCACAATTTCGGCGGTGTCGACAATATATAAGAAGAAGAAATTGTACAGACAATGTCGTATCCATATCGTTAACATACCGATATCGACAATTTCGACGGTGTCGACAACATGCTTAGGTGGATACGATGTAGACAATGTCGTCACGATATCGTCAACATCGCATTGTCCACAATTTCGGCGATGTCGACAATATAACAGAAGAAGAATTGATGCAAACAATGTCGTATCCATATCGTCAACATACTGATTTCGACAATTTCGGCGGTGTCGACAACATGCTTAGAAAGATAAGATGTAGACAATGTCGTCACGAAATCGTCAACACCGCGATGTTGACAATATATAAGAAGAGGAATTGATGCAGACAATGTCGGCGATGTCGACAATAAAATAAATAAATAAATAAATAATCTTTATTTCAAGAGGATAACCCCATTAGCCGCAACTAATCTTCCTGGTGGTCCTCAAATACAAGCATAAATCATAAAATTACATATAATATATACAAACAGTTTGCCATATAAGGTGTATAAAACAATTCAATTGCATTTGATTAAGATTCAGATATACTTATTCTAGTATTTTGCGATTTATTACCATTTAAAAAGTAGGTATAACATTTTTCTTTAAACTGTTTAATTGAATTGCAAACTTTCAAATCATATGGTAAGCTGTTCCAAATTTGTGAGCCAGAATATAATAAAGTTTTTTTTTCAAAGAATTTGTATTTGGTTTTGGTAAAGTTAATATGCTGTTACTTTTGGAACGTAAACTATAAGAAGTGTTATCAACAAAATGAAAATCTTGCAAATACGACGGCACCATATTATTTAATGACTTATATACAAGAATAGCCTTTTGATAACAAATTCTCTTTTCAATATCTAACCATTTTAAAGAATTAAAGAGTAGAGAAGAAGGGGTCATTAAATCAGGTTCTAATATAACTCTTGCTGATTGTTTAAGAAGTCTATTGAGCTTTTCAATCCCATTTGTATTACAATTTCTCCATATTGTACAATACTCAAAATGAGGTAATATATAAGAGTTGAAATATATAATTCGTACATGCATCGGCAAAAATTTACGAATCTTTTGCAGCAAATTAATTGTATTTGATACTGTCCTAGATACTTTATTAATTTGATCTGTCCATGTTAAATGACTATCAATAAACAGACCCAATAATTTTTCAGATGTCACTTGCTCAATTCTTTCATTTGATATAAAAATATTTAAATAAAAGTTGGTGTTACTCATTTTTTGTCTTGATCCAATAATCATTGCTTTACATTTCACAGGATTGAGCTTCATACTATTTCTGAGCACCATTTTTCTATCACATCAATATCTTTCTGTAGCTTTTTATTTAAATCATCAACATCATTACTTTTTGCATGTAAAGTAGAATCATCTGCATATAAATCCAAAGAAGAATTTTCTATATTCAAAGGCAAATCATTGACATATAATATAAATAACAAGAACCCAAAATTGATCCCTGCGGTACACCAGTTTTAATGCACATCTCATTGGATATAGAATTACCAATTCTAACTTTTTGTGACCTTTCTGTCAAATATGATTTAAACCATTCAAGAGTATTTTGTGACATATTATATATTTCCAATTTTTCTAGTAAAATAGCATGATTAACTAAATCAATATTTTAAGGTGGATACGATGTAGACAATGTCGTCACGATATCGTCAACATCGCGATGTCGACTATATCGGCGATTTCGAAAATATATAAGGATTGTTGTAAATAATGTCGTTTCGATATCGCCAATGTCGGCGATGTCGTCAAAACGAGTAGATACGACGCACACAATGGCGTCACGATATCGTCAACATTACGATGTCGACAATATATAAGTCGAATTATTGTAGACAATGTGGTAACGATATCGTCAAAATCGCGATGTCGACAATATGTTAAGGCAGATACGATGTAGACAATTTCGTAATAATATCGTCAACATCGCGATGTCGACATTGTCGTCAATTTCGACAACATGTTACAGATATAAAAACAATGTAGACAATGTCGTGCTGATGTTATCAACATCACGATGTCGACTATGCCGACGATGTCGTCAACATGTAATGGGTATAAACGATGTAGACGATGTCGTACCGACATCGTCAACACCATGGTATCGACAATGTCGGCGAGTTTGAGAACATGAAAAAAAGTAGAAACAATGTAGACAATGTCGTCCGGATATTGTCAATATCGCGATGTCGACAACAAAAGAAAGAAAGTTTCAATAAAGACAACATGGAAGAAGAAGGAGAAACAATGTCGACAACATCGTCCCGATAATGTCGAATTTTGACGTATCACAGACTTAAATACATTCCTTCACCAATTGATGTCGACAATATCGGCGATTTCGATACAACATCGTCTACTGGACATAGGTAGTAAAACAAGGCTTACAAAATCACTAAGCGGTTACAGAAAACACTCCGGAAACCAAAAGGTTAACGAACAAACGGACGGACAGACGGAGGGTATACCATAATACGTCCGTCTTTCGACGGGCGTATAAAAATGTTGAGTAATAAAACAAGAAATTGACAACAGTAACAATTTTCTATTGGATTGCCTTTCAAATTGTAAGAATATGGTTTGTAGTTGACTTCATCTTGTGACCTAAATAACATTTTCCATGACTACATTTCACGACAATGAAAATTGAAAGACAGAACCTTCATGTTCAGGTTCCAGACAGGGTTTATAGCGACATACCCTGGATGGTTAGTTATATATTTACCCTGTCTGACAACTACAATCAATTTGAAATATTTTTAATCTTTTCATTGAGTTTTTTTTTATATTACAAACTGACGGCAATAGTTCAAGTTTAAAAGCAGAAGAGTTTACCCAAAAGTATGATTTGATGTTAATTTCACGTAGATCTAATTCGCAACATTTTAGTTACTATGTAGCATCGCAATATCGAAAGAAAGAGATCGTCTGATTTAAAATCTATTTCACATGTGTGAACCGAACATAATCCACCCTCCTTCGTTTTCCATAATTCTCCCCTTTTTCTTACTCGGAAAGGATTTACCCCAGTTGTAGAAAATGCATTAATCCATCCTAAATATTAGGGAGCAACCATTTGATTTTTATTGGGGGGGGGGGGCAAGGTAGGAATTTGAAAAAAAAAATCCAGGATCAGAAATTTGGCGAAAAAATTATCAGGACAGGAGGAAGCAGAAAAAAAACCAGGATGACAAATGTGAAGCAAAATTTCTGGCTTTGACCGAAAAAAATGACAGGGTCACTTCAACTGAGAACAAATTGTCAGGCTGAAAAATTGCGTGAAAAAAAATCCAGGATCAGATGTTCCTTCCTTGCCCCCCCCCCCCCAAAAAAAAATCAAATGGTTGCTCCCTTAGCGAATTCTAGGATAGTGCTCAGTATCGTCAATGGAGGAGAAAATTAACATCCAAGCGACCTTTATGTCTTTGTTTCAACTAATTTATTATTAGTGCCGACACTTTGTTCTAGTAAAAATGGTTTTCTACTTTTGTACAAATAATTAAATACCGAAGTTACTGTTAATTTAGTTTTTCTGCATATTCACATACGATAACTTATGTCTCTTCAGTACAAAAAAAAAAACAGTATAAAATCATCATCTTGATACAAATTCAAAACAGCGTTTATCCTGATATGTCTCTTCAGTACAAAAAAAAAACAGTATAAAATCCTCATCTTGATACAAATTCAAAACAGCGTTTATCCTGATAAAGTAGGCCTGTTAATGTAGTTTCGTTAACTTTAGTAAAACAACGGCAGTACAAAGCACAAGATTACATTAATCAAAGTCCAGAGACAAGGCAAAATCAAAAACACCAGAAGACGGAAGACCAAAGACACGACATGCCCACAAAACACAAAAAACTAAAGCACTAACAGTGTGAACTCTCAAAAAACAGAGTGACATCAGGTGCTCCGGAAGGGCAAGCACCCGTCACATTATCAGTGGGTCAATCCAGGGGAACGGTGAAACCGGTAATGTCAAATCCGGGAGGACGCGAATCCAGCCGAAAACGTCAGCCTCCATTTGTGACACTGACATTTCATATCCACCCCTGACATCGCGGTGACGGCCATAGAACCTCCAAAGCGACGAAAGCAACAAGGGTCGAATACATCCCCGACCAAGCAGTCCCTGCTCCTTCCACAAAGTCACCTTACGAACAGCACGCTCTACAGTAACGAATTAACTGTGAAATATACACTCCATATGCCGGGGTATATTGCTGCAGAGAAAGGGAAAGCCCACAATCGGAAAGTCAAAATCATCACGTTTGTCACATAGCTCTGAAGCTGAAATTAAAAGTCTGGGCTAGTTGTTTTTGTTGTATCAGCCCTTGTAAAAACTTTGCCTCGTGCGAAAAAAGGAAAATGTCGGCCAAAAGTGGCACACAATTTGTTCCCACCGGAATTCCCACTGTCCGTGGACAGCGTAAAGTGTAGATGAATGTTTGCGAGCAATGAATATTGAAAATATCGATTTGTTCTGCTTTCACTGGTTGCGTTGAAAAAATCAACAAATCAAATGAATATTTTTGTTTTGAGAATTCAAAATATTTATTAAGGAATTGATTTAATTCAAGGGGTCCGGTAAATCCGCCTGGTAAACCCGCCTATCATCAAATTTCTACATATGTCACTTCCGTGTCGAATGTTAACTTCGCCTTCTTTAATTTTGTAATGTTTGCCCAGAAATCAGCAGCTCGACCATAAATAGATTTCAAGTAAATATCAATTTTCATCAACTATATGTGATATATAGAATGCTGTAACAACGGCAGTAGAATACCGAAGGAACAAAGGTGTGAAATTCACAAAAATCGAAGTCCAAAGACAGGACAAAAACGAGAACACAGAAAACAATGATGTTAGACACAAAAACAATGACGTTAGACAGATACAAAGCACAGAAACAGAAATTGCAACATTCAGAACAAAGGCACTCACAGTGTGAACTGTAAGTTATTTTTACCAAAAGGGGACATTTGATCTAGACAACGTAATATGCTGCAATGTTTATATTCATCTGATTAATATTCATAAGCTGCCATTACGATAGGAAGGCGGTTTTTTTCGACAAAAATGAGTCAATATTTTTTTCCTTTGCATGGGCGGATTTACTGGACAAGATCACGTAACTTGTAAACACAGGTGAGCCAAGTGTTTCGTAAATTTGCATGGCTTTAGGTATTGTTTTTCGTTAATGTCAGTTCCCAGGCATGCGGTTCAAGATAAGGTTTATACTCTTATTGCAATTCATCTAGGTATTATAGAGGTTTGCCTTTTTCAAAGCTTAGGTGGGCGGATTTACCGGACGGCATATGTAGCATATCTGTTCATTTTGATATTAGATTTTGCCTGTCATTTCACATTCTTACAAAAAGTGGCATTTGTTCCAAGTATTCTTCAATTCCATATATTCAGTCTTATGATAAGTAATATCAACTTTTTGAGGTTAATGCGGAACTGTTTCTTGTCATACCACCGATTGTCCTTTTCTTCTTTGGCCATTAGGGTTAAACACTTTGTTGCAATTATCTTTTAGACTAATGAGGTTTTCTCAGATTATTCAATGCATAATGCCATTGTGCAACAAATATTTAAAAATTTGGAATCGCAGTTCAGAAAGAGCGGGTTCTATAGTAAAACATTTGATTGTCTAATTGTTGAATGGGAATGATTTTCCTATTTTGTGCCGACTTCTCTTAGACCGCTGAGTAAAAAACACTCAATCTTTTGAAGTGCACAATGCCATATCTCCTATTTCTCATTGTGAATAAATTACACCTGTTCACCTTGGGTCAATCGGCGCAAATCGAGTCGCTGAACATTAGTGAGGTTGGAAAATCTATATTGTGGCGTTAAAAATTCTTGTCTTTTCGTGTTTCAGCTTCTTGTACCCCCAAGGAAGGGCAAATAGTGATCATCACATTCTTTTTTTTTTCATTTCTAGATGTTCAAAAGTAAACCCTTATAGGCAGTTTCCTCGAATTTTTATATGTTCCTTCCTCTTATAAAAAAAATAACGGTTTCATGAAACACTTGTCGCCTGCGCTACAGAACAGCAATGTTTGGCTCTGTGAAGAACTAATATCCGTAAAATCAAAATTGAGTATAAGGCGCTTGTCTAGATCAGGAAAAAAACATATCCTGCAAAGCAATTTAGAATATGAATTATAGCTTGATTGATATGGGGTCACTTTCAGCAGTATTTTAGCTATCTCATGACGGTCAGTTTTACTGGTGGAGAAAGCCGGAGAGAACCACTGACATACCTTATCACTGACGATTGTAAGTCGAGTACATTCTTTTAGTAATGTACAAAGTGGGTTGCGAACTCACAGCACAGTGGTGATAGACAACAGTGGTTGTATAAGTAGTAGAACTACATTAACCAATCGGCCACCCAGGTCCCAATTAAAGCTTGAAAGGACTTGCAGATTAGCAAACTGAAATAACAAATCAGCTTTGTTTACAAGCTTGGCTAATCTTTAAAAAAATCCTGAGTATAATGGTACATAACCACATGATTTGACAAATAACATATACTTAAAGTTTGGTTTCAATCTGACATACACTATTAAAAAAGTGACAGATTAAAAACCAAATTAAGAAGTGGGCTTTTTTGACTCAGAGAACCTCTAAAAGCTGTAAAATCAAAGTTTTAAATATCAGATGAACAACATATCCTTAAAGTTTGGTCGGTAAATGACTTGCAATTTTGAAGGAGTTCCAGATAACATGGACAACGTCTTAGTACCGGCAACAACAAGAGCTAGCTGTATTGTTAAACCGGTTTATGGGTACCCATACAGCAATTTTGTAGAAAATCTGCTGACCACATTAAGAGTGATTGCCCTTTTTCCAAAAAATTTACAGGATTTTAATGATTTTTAATTTTTACTGAAAAACAGATAGATGTAAAGTTCAATTGCAAAAATATTAAGCATATCAAGATCTAACCACTTAAAATTTTTGACGAAAATCTGAATACCCGTAAAGGATTTGTTGACCTTTATTGGACAAATTTTCTTGATTTTATACATTTTGTCTTATATTTCAAAAACAGTATGAGATAGAAGAAAGGTTTAATGCAATATGTTCAGCATATCAGAATCTACCCACATGGAATCCAAATACCCAAACATCCTTTATTAGTCAAATTTTTAGTATTTTATGCCTTCTGTCTTGCATTTCAAAAACGTTGAGCGATAGACGTCGGGCTTAAATTGAAAAAAAATATTCAGCATGTCTAGGACTAATTTTATTGAAAATGGTAAAGTTATCTGACTTCATCCAAGATGGCCGCCAGTGGGAAACTTAGTTTAACATTGGACCCTACGGGAAAGCATCCAAAGATATGTGGTCACAATAATCATTGTGTGGTTCTTTTTTAAAAGAAAAACTTCGTCTTGCAAGTCCACATTTCACCCAGGGGGGGGGTTAGTTTAACATTGTACCCTATAGGAAAACAAATTTAATTCAAATATCTTCTCCCCTAGAACTTCTTGGCCAATTGGACCCAAACTTGGTCACAATAGTCCTTTCTTAGCCCGTTTGAAAAAATGTGTCTAGGAGGTCCACATCACATTCAAGATGGCTGCCAACAGGGAACATAGTTTAACATTGGACCCTATGGGAAAGCAATTAAAGATTGTTTGCTTTGACACAAAAAAGCCAATTGGATCCAAACTCAGTCATTATATTCCTTTCGTGGTCCCCTTTTTTAAATTTGTAAAGTCAACATCGCATCCAAGATTGTCGCCTACGGGGAACTTAGTATAACTTTAAACACTATGGGAAAACACATTCAAAGATCTTCACCTCTGATACTACTTGGCCGTTTGGAACCAAACTTGTTGACAATACTCCTAAGTTTGCTCCCTTTAAAAAATATGTCCTGCGAGTCCGCATTACATCCATGATGATTGCCAATGTGGAGGGGGGGGGCATAGTTTAACATTGGACCCTATGGGTAAGCATTTAAAGATTTCCTTGTCTGACATAACAAAGCCAATTGGATTTAAACTTAGTTTAAATATTCTTTTGGTGGTCTTTTTTAAAAATTTGATCAGTCAAGTCTGCATCTCATTCCTGGATGGTCAAAACATAAGAATTTAGTTAACATTGGAAGTTATGGGAAAACGCATTCAAAGGTCTTTTCCTCTGAAAGTTCTAGCTAATTGGATCCATACTTGTTCATAATGGTCCTTAGCTGATTAACTTTAAAAAAATATGACCAGTAAGTTTTCACCATATTCAAAATAGTTCCCAACGGGAAATATAGTTAAACTTTAAAGCAAATAACATCAACGTCTATTAACATACATTTTTGTACATGAAAAAAAAGCCCTTTATTAGAAATGTTATTTGGACTGTATAATTGTCAGTCATAGCCCATGTAAGCGATACAGGCTCTTGAGAGCCTCTTGTTCTCAATAGTCGTTGATTTTTAAAAAACAAACTAAATTTCGTTTCCAACTCGTTAAAAATTCTTCGTCCAACATGGCCACCAGCCGTGAATTAAGTGAAGCATTGGACCCAATGGAAATGAAAACAAAGATCTTCTAGAGTGCCGCTGAATTTATTTGAAGCTAACTTGGCATGTAAGATGCTTATGATGTCTGGCGCCAGTGGTAAAACTTTTACATTGGACCCTATGGGATCTAGAAAACAGCAGACTGACAAACATTGCATGCATGCTACTTTTGAGGTGCTGACCAGGTGTTGTTACTTTGGCGCCGATCTGCCATCTAACAAGGCAACTAGCGGTGAACTTAGTTTAACATTGGATCCAAAGAGAAATACATACAAATATCTTCTAGAAAACCGCTGAATTGACTTCAACCAATCTTGGCATGAATGATTGTCATGCATTGAGACCACGTGGTGTTACTTATGTGCCGATCTGTCACCCAACATAACTGACTTCGGCAAAACTTGGACCGCATGGGGAAATGGTCTTCCTTAAGAAAATACTGCATGTATTTAATTCATACATGAAATGAATGATACTTGCATGGTGCTGACCAAGCGTTGTTACATTATTGCCAATCCGTAGTCAAACATAGGCACCTGCGGCGGAGCTAAGTATAAAATTTGACCCTATCAGGAAATTTATACAAAGATAGTCTTTTAGAGAACCACTGAATGGATTTAAAATAAACATGGCATGAATGATACTTTTGAGTTGTTTATCAAGCGATGCAGATCCGGCATCTAACATTGCCAATAGTGTGAACTTAGTTTAACATTGAACCCTAAGGGAAATGCATACATAGATCTTCTAATTCTTCTTACGAACAGCTGAATGGATGGCATGAATGTAACTTGGAAGCTTAGAAGGTGCTGTCAACCAAGTGTTGTTACTTTGGTATCGATCCCCCATTCAACATGCTTCAAAACAACGGCAGTAGAATACCGAAGGAACAAAGCACAAGATTACACAAATCAAAGTCCAGAGACAGGGCAAAAGCAAGAACACCAAAAGACGGAAGGCCGAAGACACCACGTGCCCACAAAACATTTTTACACTTGTATTTTCTTTGTAGACAGCAATTTTGTGCATCCACTTTTCTTTTTACATACAACTGTTAAAGTTACCTTTATTCGTATGAATAAACAGCGAAAACGCTTAAGTCTTTAGAAATTACTTCCGGATTCAAATATTGGTATATTTGCTTACCTGGCCCTCTTGCATTTGCAGAGTAATTTTCCCTATTTTGGGTATTATCTTTAACATTTAAGTTATTTTCACAGTCGCTATTTGTTATTGACAGAAACTATACCTTTTTTACCAAATTAGGTAGAAGTTTAGTTAGAAACTGTCAGAGTATTACTATAAGGATTAGTTTCTCGTGTATTTGGTTCGTAAAAAAATAATTATACGGTGTTGGTAATCTCAAATATTATTTGAACGCAACTCCTGGGGGTTAAAAAGGGAGCTTGATGAAATTACCTCGTCGTCAATAAGTGACAGTTGTTTTTAGTTTATGTTTTTTGTAACTATTGTATTTGCGTAGTCTCATGAACCTGATTGATATTACACAGCTAATCGCTCTCTTATCGTTACATGAACCTGATTGATATTACATAGCTAATCGCT
>MJUU01034617.1:834-15431 GCA_002080025.1 Modiolus philippinarum
CCACGCTCCATGCAGTATAAAGACCCCTTCTATATTTCTCTAAAGAGAGCAGACGCACTGGGTGTCGTATGGAAGGCTAAATTTCCTGCCCCTACCCATTTCTCCAATTTTCCAGTGGCAGTCAAAAGTCGCCAAGCCCATGGTTAAATAACAATGACCATATAAACTACTGACACAGAATATGTCTCGCCTTACCCATGCATCACATGAATCTGCACATTGATCTTCAGCAGCAGCCATGATAACAAAATGTAGGTCTGAATTTGTGTGCACTANTCCACCTTTATTTCTTTCTTCTGATACTTTCAATTTTTTGAATTGATTAACTTGTTCTCGTCCTGATATAGCTGAAATATTGCTCATTGGACGTTAAACTCTAACTAATCAATCAATCAATCAATCAATCAACAGCTAAGGAATTAAAATGAGATATACTAGTGAGCAGAATAGGAACCAAAATCATAGAAAGCAGCCAGACTGCTAGGCTCATGTGGTTGTACAACACTGTCACATGTTGATTGATTGAATATTGTTTAAACGTCTACTAGCAATATTTCAGCTATATCAAGACGAGAACAATTTTGTTAATAAATAATCACTTTGGGGTATGGAAAGGGCCATGGGACGGGAAATTCTGACTGCCACTGGAAAAGTAGGGTGGAATCGTCAAGGGGCGGGGAATTTAGCCTTGTAGCCGATCACCTACGGACCACCCCAAAAAGAGCTTGCTACAAGGGTTCTTTATTGTGCAGGAAACGTGGCATTTCTTCCAATACGTGGACCTGAGTTTACATCCCATCCGAAAGATGGGTTGTGTATTTATTAATCCCGCACAACCACGGAATGGGTCCTATTTCTATATCCTGGGACCCTCGGGGTCAGCCTCCGTTTAGGAGGGGTCACACCCGCAAGCCGGAGATACTAGGTCCTATTTCTATATCAAGGGGTTCCCTCGGGGTCCTCTGTTAGGAAGACTCACTGTCATATGTTGAACATGCCAGTAAACAAGAATGAACTATAATCATTCTTACTAACAAATTCATTCATGCATAAATGAAATGTCAAACACAGCGTCAAAAGCATTTATTGCAGCCCTCACCCCAAAATGCATCCTGCGTTCTAATATGGTTGATGTGGGATATGTCAGTGAGAGGGAATGGACTTCAACTATTCTACCTTACCAAAATGCATCCTACATACCAATATGCTTGATGTTGGACATGTCAGTAAGCAAGAATGGACTTCAACTATTCTACCTAACCAAGTAGCTCATGCATAAAATATAGGTCATAGACAGCATCTGAAGTATGTATTGCAGTTGTCATCCCAAAATGCATCATACATACCAATATGGTTGATTTGCATGGGGCATGTCAGTTAGAGGAAATTGACTAACAATTCTCTCCAACCGAGTTGCTCATGTGTAAAATGTAGGTCACAGACAGCATCAAAAACATGCATTGCAGTTGTCATCTTTAACCATTCTTCCTAACAGGACACAGACGCAGACCCTTCACTTTGTGAGGTGAACTAATGAGATATCTCAGTGAGCAATTTAAAAGAAGTCAGTATGATAAGCCTCCATGTGAAATACAGGAAGTAGAATGATATATTTATATGAACAGATAAGGAATTAGAATGAGATAAACTAGCTAGCAGAGCTGATATCACTGTGAACAGAGCAGGAATCAGAATATATCTCTGTGAATAGGATGCCAGTGATATTTCATCACACAGAAAATGAATCAGAAGAACAAAACAGGAATCATATAGTCTCACTGAACAGATGGAAATAAGAATGAGATATCTAAATGGAATAAAAAATAACTTATTTATGCAGTCTGTAGGCTGATGTCTGACTGAGCAAAATTAACTTAATCCCGTGAAAGCTAGGAAGCATCTACCTCAAGCCAAGTTCTGTTCTTAATTTAGAATAATTTTGGAAGCCTTTTGATAACTCTTGCTTCAAGAAGCCTTTTGATAACTCTTGCTTCAAGCCTTGTGATTCTTGAAAGTCATTTTTGTTACTCCTTGAAACACTTGTACAGCATAACGAAATTTACATCATCAAAATTTCAATGATCTGCATTTTCTAGTCTCTCTTTTATTCATCAATGGTTAAGTATAAGTAAAACTAGAAAACAAATTAGATAACAATGCAACTTTATTCAGTTATAAAGCGACTAGCTTTATTAACACTCGTCAAGATGAAATGTTGTAAAGTAATCGATAAAAATGTTTTTTTTTTTTTCTTTAACACTTAAAAATAAAATCTTCCTTTTTTCTGATATAATATTTACAGATCTGTGTTTAACAACATAAAAACAAACCCAACAAGACTAAATGTTTTACATATAAAACAAAAAAATGGAAGAATTCCTTAAATTTCTTAAATCACAAAAATTAACACTTAAATAATTGTATAATTTCAAAACCAAAAAAAATCAGTAATTTCATTATTTCAATAAATGTGAGCTTGATCATAGTAAAGTCAAAAATATACCATAATCCACTGAAGCTTATGGGTTATGTAAGCTTCAGACCTGTAGAGACTTCTTTAAGGCTTTTTTGAAATCATCAAACACTTTACAATGAACTCTCTATTCTATTGTCATATTGGCACGATATAATTTACATATTATAAATAACAAAAAATAAAACAAGTCCTGAGCACTTATCATGGACGGAATACACAATAACAAATGTCCTAGTTATAGTTTTACACAAAAATTAAACATTATTTTTAAAAAGCAGTGTAAATAGGAGAAAAACAGAAACATTAGATTTATTTTCTTCAAACATTTTAAAATGAGCAATACTGTATTTGTTAAATGTTTATAATCTATCAAATTTTCACTCCCAGCAATTTACACATCTATAAAAATCTACTCCAAACATGAAAGATGATCGTAATAAACAATGAGATATAACGGGAATGATCATAATTGTGTTTTGGTTCCATCGTTGGTACATTACCTAGAGGGGCGAATATGATCAGAGGTACCTAACCAAGTAGACAGATTTCATTACTGGTACTTTACTGAACAAGACTTACTTGGCAAATGATTTCTTACAGATACAAAACAGATTGTGACAGATTTCATTACTTGTGTCTAGCCAAATGTGACCGATTTCTTTATGGTACCAAACTATTAAGTGTGACCAAGCTATTTAATGGTACCTTAATGCATGTCACTGATTTATTTACTGGTATTTAATTAAAAAATATCCTACAAACTGGTGACTGATTTCTTTACTAGTTACACTCCCAAATGTGAACAATTTCATGAATGGGTATTTTACATAGCATGACTGAATTAATTATGGTTCCTTACAGAATGTGTTTGGTTCAATTATCGTTTTTCCTTACCAAACATAACCAATGCTTGACTGATTGAGATCAGTGTTGTAACTCGGTGTGACGAATTATATTCTGATGTGACTGATACAACCGAGACTAGTTTCATTTATTTTTACCTTAAAAATATGAATATTGTTACATGTATTGAATATGTATTAATCGTTGATGGTGTAAAACTAAAACTAAGGACCAAGCAGTCAAATCTCACTCATTTTTCTTTATAAAAATATATATTTACAAAACTACAAAACTGATTTTGCATACATTTACATAATACTGACTTTTTGTTAACTGGTCTATACATTGTGTTCAATTAAGCTCAAGACAATGAAAAGATTTGGGAATGAATTATGAAATTAAAAAAAAAAACATCATTAACTTTATAAAAAATAACAACATGAAAAACTCAACAATAATATTACGGGTGTATTAAACATCATCATTAAAACTATAAATTGGCCCATTTAATTTTCTTGATTTTTTTTATGGTTATATTCATTTATACCAATGGTGAGGAAAACACATATTTGACCTATATATGGGAAAATGGGAAAATTTTCATCAATATATACATGGAATTTGAACCAACACAGTTTCTAATCGCAAAGGAGCTTGAATTTCTTAATCAAATCATATCAAATTAAAACGTAAAGCTGATTTTACAGATTAATTCCCCTCTCAAGTGTTGTTTACTACAAGTAATAGATTTATCAAGGAAAATCTGTTTGCACATAAAATATCTGATATCCACTTGTACACTTTTTACATTACTTTTTTTTACTTTTATTTTTAATCTAAAATTACTGAAAGATCTAGATACCAGAAATCAATTAAATACCAAGTTGAACATGAAATCAATTTTCAAAGAATTCTGCACCATCAAGAATTAAAAAGTTTTGTTTTGCAATTAAGAATGAGAGATACATAAATGAATTTAGGATATTCTAACTGAGGACGGAACTTGATTGAGCATTCTACGTAAGCATGTGTTCACAATATATATATACAGTAAAAATATAAGTGAGATTTGACAGCTGAATGAATGAAAACAAACAACTACATCAAAATGAGCACTAAACTTTTACCCTTCAACAAAGAAAAAAGACAGCGCTAGAACAATGCCTTATTTTGATTGATTAATTGTCACAACTTATATAAAATTTATAAAACATAACGAAAGATGATTACAAAAGATTTCCAAAAACCCACCGCAAACCTGATTGTCAATGGCAGTATACAGGTATTTACACTGAAGAAGCACTAGACGATGTATATACAATGTTATTTGATTAAAAAAAGTATTTACATATATGTATACTAGCGTTGATGTTAAATATGTAAATAAATGAAAATTGTTATTGTGATCTGACACAAAATCATGTAAATTCAAAACTACTGTTTAAAATGAAAATAATATTTTTTTTATATATATTTTGTTTTGTATTTATGTATACCCTAGCTAGATGAATTATTATTACTTTTGTTAAATTTAATTTGCAAATTTGTTTTAAAAATATGCAATGAACTATTAACCATCTTAGATTTAATTTATTAAGATATCAACCTTAAAAAGATAAACTAATTTTATTGAGATGCAAACTGTCATTACTCAAAACAAGAAAAAAATAAACAACACAATGACATTTTTCTTGTAAGCACCAAATAAACTGGACCATGTTATTTAATATCTGAAAACAGGGGATGGAAGTGGGTTTATTGTGGGGTCAAAAATATGAAATCTGATATGGTAAAATTTCTTGACTGTCATCTTTAAGAGTTTCATATGTTGCCATCCAAGACCCCTTCCAACCCACAGTTTCAAATATTAAATCGACTTTTCACTTTGAAAACATATTTTTTTATCTCTATGAAGGCACTAGCATCAGGAAGAGCTTCCTCTTTGTGTAAAAGTCCTAAAAATGGAACTTAAAAAATATAACTATGAAAAGAGAGGCAACAATTGGGTCACACTTAAAAAAATCAGCAGTTAAAAATATACATCAAATTAATTTTGCATTAATATAGATATAAAAATTAAACATAAATGATAACAAAAGACCCATGTAAAAGCTTAAATGATGTATCAAAATTATGTGAGCTTGAAAAATAAATAATACACTCTCTAATGATTCACATTACTACTCTATATCTATATATAAATAATTAAATACTATTTTTTATATCACTTGGCACGTTTTGCATAAGACTCTTGCCCTTTCATTAAAACAGGCACATATTGATTTCTGAAATAAGATCTGCACAAAGAACTAAAAAAAAAACCAATAGATAACCCTTATCACAGTCCCATGTTATCACAATTATATAAAGAGTCAGTATCTCTTTTCATTATACAAATGTAAAAGCACCTATATGTAAAGAAATGCTTTCTCTAAGACTAGGATTATCTCCCTTATGATCATTTTACTGTAGTGTGAGGCAGTCCCTCTACCATTGAGGACGGTTTTTGAGAGTTTGACATTGAACACAGTTTTATGGAGAACACAGTTTCCATTTACTTCCATGCATCCTTGGAAGGATTGACACTTTTGAAGAAATTGTATATGGAAAAACGTTCTCTTGAATTAGTCCTTTTAGGCTGAGGCTTTGCACGACCTCCTTGGTCACTGAGAGGGCGACCTTTCATGCTGGAAGTCCTCGTCTCTGGAGTACCTAAGCCTCGTTTGGAATTGCCAGCCTCACTTCCTGTTGTTGATGTTCGTCTTGGGATTTTAGAGGCCCGTACAGAATTTGTACCACTTGGTGCACCTTTTGGCGGTTTATCTGACCAGCTCTGTACTTCTCTCTCATAATTTTTTATTCTGGTTTGAAATTTCCATTCATCTATTTCTTTCTGTGTGGTTTTTAAAATATCTTCTTCTCTTGCATCAAGATTACATACCTACAATTTAAATAATCATCAAAATGTATTATTGACAAAAAGACTGAACTATAACTTACATAAATAAACATACAAGTTAAAATTCTTGTCGAACTGCGATAAAAGGTAAAACAATACATATATACACATGTCAAAACGTAAATATTATTAAAAAACAAGAAGACCGAGGTGGGGATTGGCCAAGATCATCGACATTGATGTCTTCAAAGGGCCGTGGAAAAGAAACAAAATGGCTGAGATGTGAAGTGTTACGCCACAGGTGGAATATAGGTAAAATAAATTTGACATTCCCTGTTTTATATAGCAAAGACCAATAGCTCTCTACACAAAACCAAAATTAATCATGAGAAAATATAACTTACATAGTACATCTCTTTTTCTTGTACTTGAAATTATCAAAGATCACAATTCTGTTTAAACTGCTTATAGTGGTCATATTGAAATGTTAATAAAGACTTCAAGATGAGAAATAACAATAAAAGAAAAGGTTGCCATATTGCTTGGTAATACCAAGAGTTGATTTGGATAGCAATTTAATGTACACAGATAATTATAGTTTTCATAATGAGAAAGAATTGTATATCGCTGGATATCAACTAGAGTTATGTATTTTCGCAATATAATAAACAAACCTCTGGCAGGTTTATTTTATTTGAAACTACATAACGCAAGTTGATATTCAGCGATATAATTATTTCTAGTTGTTAAAACTATTTCTCTTATAATTTTCATTTATAAATGAAGTGAAGTTTAAGTGCTGAACTGCTGCTCTTTGTTTCCTTGTTTGAGACATCACTGTTTTCTTTCAAATAACAACACTGTTACAAGGTAACGCTTATCACGGCCAATGAGATCGCGCAGTGGTCCAATAGAAACGTCACAAAAGTGATAGCACATCACACGTAATATGTTATTCAGATAAAATTCCTGTAAAAGCAATACAAGTTCACATCTAACTCCAGCTTCAAAGTCTCGTTTTGTACCACAAATAACTATTCGTGCAAGGAACAGATAATGAGTGCATCATAAGAGAATATATCATATAACAAGAGTTCATTGTTATTATTAAAGACTGTTCCTGAAATAAATGTTTGGTTGGACAGAAGGACCAACCATGAATAAAACATTGATATCTCTTTCTGTGTTGCTTAGAATTACCGCTTCTAAGAACTACTAACTAACCAGTGGGCACAATGACAAAATTATAAAATTACCCTTTCAAGTGTACAGAGACAATCCTCCCATGTCATTTCCAGACGATCGGCAGCTGCTCTTGTTGTCCTTGGGTTGGTCTCAAATGGATCGTAACTTAAATTAGAATCTCTGCTGGATGGTCTACTTCCTCGACTTGAAGCTGAAAACTGCCTTCTGTCAAAATGAACTCTTCTTGATCCCTAGAATAAAGTAATGTTATCAACTTCAAACTCAAATCTGTCTTTTAAAAAATATCTTCATGACTTAAACGGAGAATGTAATTATTTTTCGATATAAGTTTACTACTTGAGGTGAGTCAAGACTATTAAACCTTTTTATAATATGGATACCATACAAGGCTGTAATGTGCTGTTTTGTTCTTCCATAAATGGATATTTCCGAAGTAAGACGAACAAGTTAAGACAAGCTAACATGCACTCATCTTGTCTGGGTAAATGACCTATCAAAACTGTTGATTATAATGAATTAACAATTGTATCAATGACAAAACTTCATGACGTCATAAAGAAATTTATGTACAAAGGGGTGATGACTTTGCTTCTGCATAAGGGGTTTCGGAACATTGAATATCATATTTTACAGAAAAAAATAGCTGCTTATATTAAGTTAAAATCAAAGATTAATATATGTCTTTCACTCGTGTAAGAAATCCTTTGTCTTGTATTCCATTCGCTGTGCTTTCCTTATTAAGACAGAATTTCTTACATTCATGAAAGATACCTTGATCTTTAACCTGATTTTATGAAAAAGTTATTATGCATCATTGAATTAAAATTCACAACATATAAATTATAAATACCTGTTTAGGTTTATCTATTCCTGCCCACAATTTGAATCTTTTCATAATGAAATTGACCATCTCATAATCAGGCATTTCCATGGTTGTTTTATAATACTTGTGACTTTTGGCCGCGTTGTAAGTGTCTCTGAGGACAGATAGTATCAGAGCTATAGTGATACCATAGCAAAATGCATAGTATAGGTACAAAAAGAAATGTGTGAAGATGGGTTGTCGATCCATTAATGCCCAGAATGAGAAATGTCCATGTTGCATTCCGATGATGGATGTTAATGTATGCCAGTAGGATTCAAAACCATCCACATCACGACCATAAAACTGTAAAAATAAACAAATATAACAGTGCTCAGTTTACATGCAGTGTATAGCAGTAGATAAAAAAGATGTAAAAAAAAAAAATTTATATATATGACAGTGGCTAGTTTACATGTACCATTTTCGGTGTATTACACACACATATTTCCTGATGAAGGCTAGGATGACCTTTTTCACCTACTCACTCTGATTTCAAGACATAAATGAAAATATCTCTAGTCATTTTTCAATAGTGTCTGATGTACCGATCCCTCTGACGTCTTTAATGAGGTTGGAATTTGCCCATAACGGTATGCTGTATAAATGGTAACCTACTGATTGCCAAGAGTGATAACTTAAAAAACAATATGTTATTTTGCTCTTTACATTTATATTGTCTATATTGCTCATTTTCAACACATTTTTTTTTCATTATGACAGTGTGGTAAAAAATATGCAACAGATAAAGTAACCAAACAATGTGATCCATATATCATGCCATGATCATGACTCTGTTTGAGAAATAATTCATGGGTGCCAGTGGTCTGTTGGAGATTTACTTATGAGTGGCCATTATTTGGTTAAAATTTTACCCAGAGCGTAGCGCAGTGGAGCGAGGGGTAAAATAAACAAAAATAATTGACACCCGTATGTAAATCAACTACAAACCACTGGTGAACATGAATTATTTTGATTCTTATACAACATTTTAATGATTGAGGCAGACCTATAGTGTAAATGTAATGACAGCCATTACATAAGATTTACTGAGGCTTTTGTGCACAAAACATATTATGACGTCGACTGTTTCAGCGTAAAGACAGTTGTGATGTCACTCATAGTGTTATTGGAGATTTTCATATGGCTAGTCGTCATGGTTTGCATTGTTCTCATATTAGAATTTATTGTTATACATACCAAGTATCCTACCATGCCATATGTACAGAAAAGAATGAAGAAAATGATAGCGACTCCAAACAATTTCCCAGCAGCATCATTTAGTACTTGTTCATAGATGTACAAAAACTTGATAAATCTCAACTGTCTTATCACCTATAAATAAATGTGTATGTTTGTTATAGAATAGACATTTAATTTTATTCAGAAATCAATGTATTCAAAACCAATTTCAAATAGTCTTCATACGTTTTGACTCATTCTCAGTATGTATACAGTAATAACTAGTTACAAGGCCTCCTTCAACTTGGCAACTTGTTTAATGTCAAAGTTTCAAAAGTCCATTCTTTCTAATTGGCTTTCAGTGATATTGAGACATCAAGATAAAATTGCATTTCAGAAATGTTTTCTGACAAAACATGATGCCTGTGGATTATGACCTTCAAATTTCTGTTTAAAATGTCATATATTTTCATTTAACTGTATTTTATGGTCTAATATTGATGACTCTGTGAACAGTAGTAATTTAAATACCTTCTGAATAGTGTAAATAACAATACTAGAGGCTCCCAGGAGCCCATATCGCTCACCTGGCTTTCAACTGCCAAAATCGTGGTAACATTGTAATTTATACAGTTTATCATCAGTCTCTCAAACTTAAATACCTCAAACACCACCAATATCTTGTTCAGTATTTAAAGTCTGATCATGTTTTACTATATTTCTTTGTTGGACTTTTTTTTAACAAAAAACGTTCTTGCTAAGGACCACTTTCAACACCAGTTTTGAAATACGAACAATTTTCAACATCAGTTTTGCAGAAGTCGCAACATCAATATCTAGTTGGAAACCAAAATTCATTGAAATAGGACAATTAAGTTTAAATTTCCCGCCTTTTTTGGCAACCATTTTGAAAATGGCGTCAGCAAACAATTTTCGGTTATGACATCAATACCTATTTGGAAACCAAATTTCATTGAAATCAGACACCACTGAATTTTCCTGCCTATTTTAGCAGCCATTTGAAAATGGCAGTCAACAAACAATTTTCAACACTGGTTTTGAAGTAGTGACATCAATATCCACTTGGATACCAAAATTAAATGAAATCAGATAATGTTGAATTTTCCAGCCTTTTTTGGCAGCCATTTTGAAAATGGCAGTCAACAATTAATTTTCAACATTGGTTTTGGAAACAAAATTTCATTGAAATTGGACAATGTTGAATTTTCCCACCTTTTTTGGCGACCATTTTGAAAATGGCGGTCAACGAACAATTGTTAACATCTGTTTTGAAGTTGTGATATCAATACCTATTTGGAAACCAAATTTTATTGAAATCAGACAACATTGAATTTTCCCGCCTTTTTTGGCGGCCATTTTGAAAATGGCAGTAAACAAACTATTTTCAACACCAGTTTTGAAGTTGCCACATCATGTTTCACTTAATCTTGAAGTTTTGGAAATAACAGACGAAAAATACAAAATTTTAAAAATTTGGTGAAAAAAGGGCAATAACTCCTACATGGGTTTATGGATTTTCTTCAAAATTTCAGGGTGTTTAGATCTTAATATGCTGAACATTTATGAAATTTACACTTGACCTCTATTTGTTACACTTTTTAAAATAGAAAATAAAAAAAATGCAAAATTTTGAAAATTTTATGGAAAAAGGGCTATAGCTCTGAGACGGGTTTCCAGATTTTCTTCAAAATTGCACAGTGGGTAGATCTCATCATGCTGATAATTTTTATTCCCGTCAGATTTTTGATATCTGTAACGGTTTTCAAGTAATTTGCAAAAAACTGCAATTTACCCCTATGTTTTTTTTTAGTAACAGTGTCCATGTTGTTTGGTCTACGGACATAAAAATCACAAACTTGACAGTGCATACCCTGGTGATGATTCAGGCCAAGTTTGGTTAGTATTGGCCCAGTAGTTTCAGAGGAGAAGATCTTTGAATAAAAGTCAACGGACGGACAGACGCCGAGTGATGGCAAAAGCTCACATGGCCTTTGGCCAGGTGAGGTGAGCTAAAAATATTTAAAAAACTGTTTTTATAATAGGAATGTTAGAAATTTCATTCAGATGTTATTTTCACTATGTTTCATTATTGAACAATGCCCCAAAAGTTTTCAATGTATATACTAGTAGATCATATTATCATGGTACATAGCTATGTAGAAACGGTGACATCACAATTAAAAATTTAGTTGAAATGAACGTGAATGCCACGCTATAATGGAACCCACAATATTATGAGAACATTATCTTTAAATGTTTATTAGTATGTTCTAACTAAGAACACACAATTTTTTTCACATTTATAATTGCAGAAAAAAATCTACATTATAATATAACAATTTCTACATTTACAAAACCTAACCTTTATCATCAGTAGGAATATTAAGATAGCTTGAACATATCTTGAGGCTACATGTGTATCAGAAATGGTTTCGAAGTTGGTAAATCCATTTATATTGTTAAAATAATCATTGAAGGTGCTGGTAGCTTCAATAACACATCCGATGTACAACCCGTTCACTACAATGGCCATCA
Source organism: Modiolus philippinarum (assembly GCA_002080025.1). NCBI lineage: Eukaryota > Metazoa > Mollusca > Bivalvia > Mytilida > Modiolidae > Modiolus > Modiolus philippinarum. Next base: position 12,859 of record MJUU01034617.1, read on the forward strand.
GTGTTGTCAACATCTCAAACCAATTCCATGGATCTTTGAAGAATTGTTTCCTATGGTCTTTGATACCGTTGAAGATATGACATACAAGGTAGATGTTCACCAAGAACAGAATACACTGAATAAAGAAAATGTAATATGTCGTCTGAAATTACACACTTAAAATTCTATAATATTCTTATTTAAACAATTTATTTACAAAATTTTATAAATATTATATTTAGATGATTTTAGATTGTCTTGAGCATGAGAAAAAAAAACACTTTTAAAATAGCAGATATAAGCCTGAAACTAAGCTTTGTTTTGTATTTCTAAATTAATGTTTGAATTTGGTTAAGATCAGAGACAAAATATGAAATTTGACAACCTAACATACTGAAACATTGATTTTTTAAATTTTGAACTAGTAGCATGATCCACTTTAACATAAAATTTGACCTATTTAAATAATTTCTTACCTGACAGACCATCAAAGGATCCACAACATCTGTCACAAATCTGAGTAGTACTTGACTTTGTATTTCTGATGATGTATTCAAACCACCTAATAAAAAATAAATTTTTGTAAAACATATACATGTATATTCTAAAATACAATATCGTAACATCCCATATTTGGTTCACAAGTTATCAGTCAGGGGACAGACAGACACACGACTGAGGGTTGCCACTACATGTGGATGGGTTATAATGTAAGCCAAAAAAGTGTCCTGTGAAAAAAGGGTCCATCCTGTTATATATTTCATTGGAAAATCCTAGAGGGCAATATTTCATGATCATCAGTGTGTTTTATTGTGTCCTCTGACTTTATCATAGGAAACAATTGTAATTAGGTACAATATTTTACAGCGGACACTATTTAATCCTATAATAAAACCAATGTTAGTATGGAAGCCTAATCCTATCAAAAATTAAAATTTATATGTAAGATTGTCATGACCTTGACCTCTTAATTTTGAGTCAATAAGATGTAATTCACCAGATTTTTTTTTACAATTTTATACAATATATACATAAAACTGGCTTTATTTGTACAGTAAAATCTATCTAAATCAAACCCTTAGTAAGATTTTACATATTTAATTATACCTGTAAGTGGGAATTCTATCATAAGGTTGACAACTGCAGTCAAATCATCAGCTACACTGTACATAGTGAAATCTATAAATATAGCTCTTGTTCTGAAAAAAATAACATAAAAAATAAAGTAAATTCCAATTTTATATGAAAATTTTACACATAATTATTTGTTATTATTGAGGTTTAAGTATCAAATATTTTCTAGAGATACATTGATAAGATTTTCTACATCAATACTTTTTCTTTCAAAACTTGAAGTTGTACTCATCTTGAAAATCATACCTTGACTAGTACCAAATTTTCAAAGTCCCATCAAGTAGGAAGTTGATACATGTATTGTAGAGAAACAAATGAAATGCTAATCTATACAAATTTATATGTTAAAATCTATTGTATTATGCTGTCAAGTATCTTGAATGAACATAAAACTGTTATTGCTTTGATATATTTATACAAATTTATCTTTGGTTAGTGTCTAATGAATAAACTAATTGCTGTGAATATATATAAATAATTTCATACATTTTATGCATTTAGGTATTCCACCATTTTGAATTCATGATTAATGTAGTGATTATTAAACTATTTTAATAAAAACTTATAGTATTAAAATTACCGTTCATCAATCCAGTTTTTAGCTTGTAAATTCTGTAGAATAGTCAACGAATCATTATAAGTTGTTCCTAAATTCTGTACATATCCACCTCCCCCGTAGGTGTACACATAGCCGTAACGAGTTTTACTTTCTGTCTGTGATCCTGATGAATAACGCCATGACAGATTCTGTGAGAGATTCCAGCCTTCACCATAATGGCTTTCATCTTCACTGAAACCATAGTTACCATAGCATGTCCTGTTAGTCAATGTGTCCAGTCCAGAATGTAAAGGATGTTCTACTGCAGGACAGGGCTCTGGAAAACAAATTGAATTATTTCCTTAGGTGTACAGCCAACCATAGTTGTAAAATATTGCTTATTGTAAGGCAGAGCGTTACAGATGTCCCCCAAACGAACATTGTTAATTTTTTCCACAGTTTCAATGGCAACAGCAGCATCTTTGAGATTTCTAAGACTTAGCATTAATAACTACACATCAGATAACTATCAGGAAAATTTCATCCACTTAAACCACTTTGANATGGTGGGTTAAACCAGGTTTAATGATGCATCAACCTCCCGCTTATATGACGACTAACTATAGCTTCTGTGTGCCCAGATTGTGTAAAATGTCAAAGCCATAATATTGTCAGGGGGCACTTCACTATTTCAATACGCCAATATTTGACAGACAAATTGAATTATTTCCTTAGGTGTACAGCCAACCATAGTTGTAAATAAATCAAAAACAAATTCCATGAGATTAAATCTTACAATAATTACAAATGTTACAAAAGTGACACTGAAAAAAGCTCAAAAAGATTCCATTGAAAAAACATTATGAATTGCTAAATTTGCAGAATAATGTAGAAAATGCAAAAGAAAATTTCCTACTTATTG
>MJUU01034617.1:20661-34185 GCA_002080025.1 Modiolus philippinarum
GCCCCTTTTGGGCCCCATTTATCTCGTGAACGGTACATGCCACGTGAAATCCGTTGGCATACTCCAGATTGGAAATTTTCTAAGGAGTTTACTGAAAGAAACCCCATCAAAATCCGATAAATAATAAAGATTCTACAGTCAAATATGTGAAAACAACCAATTTAACCCCTTTTGGCCCCTTTTTCTAAAACGGGCGGGGCCAGGAACATAAAATTATAGCCCGGGCTAAAGCATGTGCCAAGAAACATCATAATAAAATTTGAAAATGATCTGTTCTCTGGAACCAAAGTTATGCTGGCCACAGACACAAAAATACCCAATTTTACCCCTTTTTGGCCCCTTTTTCTGAAACGGGTGAGGCCATAAACCCTAAATTAAAACCCGGGATAGCCATTATGCCAAGAAACCACATACTGAAATTTGAAGATGATCCGTCCACTAGAAACAAAGTTATGCTGGCCACAGACGCCGACGCCGACGACTGCGCCATAACATAATACGACCGCAAAATTTTTGCGGTCGTATAAAAAGGAATTACTGGAAAACAAAATACATAGTGCACATTTACAATATGTAATTAAGATCCTGCATAAGTTTCATGAAATTCCAATCTGTGGTTTAGGAAGAGTAGCGGATATCACATGGCCACCATATGGTTTGCAATTAGCTAAAATGACAAGATCCATAACATGTCAAAATCTAAAAAAACAACAACAAAAAAAGAAATTATTAATAAACAAAATGCTTAGTGCACATCTACAATATGTAATTAAGCTCCTGCATAAGTTTCATGAAATTCCAATCAGTGGTTTAGGAGGAGGTAAGTTTTGCACTGAGCTAAAATGACAAAGTCCACAACATATCAAAAATCTTCTGAAAAAAGGAATTATTGATAAACAAAATGTACATTTCACATCTAAAATATGTAATTAAGCTCCTGCATAAGTTTCATGAAATTCCAATCAGTGGTTTAGGAGGATTAGTGGATACCAGGTGGTCACTATATTGTTTTCATTGAACTAAAATGACAAAGTCCAAATCATGTCAAAATCTAGAAAAAAAGAAATTATTGATAAACAAAATGCATAGTGCACATCTACATTTGTAATTAAGCTCCTACATAAGTTTCCTGAGATTCCAATCCGTGGTTTAGGAGCAGTATTGGATACCGGCTCTTTGGTAAAGAAAGACGGACGGACAGATGGAAGGACGGATGAAGGAAGGACAGGCGGACACCATGAAGACTATATACCTCCCTCAAAGTTGGGGTATAAAAAAGGCTTGGTTGAAACTTTCCTTTTCTCAGAACATCAGGAAAGATTAAAAGGGGACATAATGTATAATTCTAATTATGGAATTTAAGATTGTATTTCAACTAAATAATTCAAAATATCCCAGTCTGGTAAATCATATATACAAAATAAAGAGTTAAAGTTTTGTACATAAAACTTTACTGAAATTTTACCTACCTTCAATGGTTCTATGACAATGAAGGACATCGCTATACAGAAAAGTAAAGCAAGTATCCACTGGAGTGCTACGTCTGCTCCAAATGTCTGCCCATACATAATAATTAGTACAACAGACGTCACACACAGGAGGAAACAAATCACATATGCCACATACACAAACCATGCAGGTAATGTACATTTCTTAGATTCATCACGGCGCTCAATCAACTGCATGTCATCTCGATCTGAAAATATGGGTTCACATTTAGATAGATGATAAATTATTAATTTAAAGATTATGAATTTTTCATTCATGTTGAATTTTGAGTTAATAGATATTTTTTTTATGAATTTTTCCATCATGTTGGATATCAAGTACAGATATTTTTTAAGATTTTTTCATAATTTCAGAATAACTGCCGTTTTCGTAAAAAAAAAAATGGAAGAATGTGTCCATGGGACACGGATGCCCCCACCTCCTTGCAATCGAAACCCATAAATTATTAAAGGCATAACTATATACAATATATATTTATCAAATATTATAAGAAAGGATCTTTCTCCTGTGATAAATAGGCACTGGAACTGGTTTGGTTTTGATATAATGTGTAGTTCCAACAAATAATCTGAGAAACAGTCTTATATGTAATACTAATCTATTTTTAGCAACTGTGACCTTGACCTTGGTGGTAATCAACGCTAAAATCTATGGGATTATGTCTATTGTGATAAGTAAGCAAGTGACCAAGTTTGGTTTTGATCAGATGCAGAATACTCAAGTAATCGTTCGGAAACCAAAATTTTATTGAAATTTTAGTCTATTTTTAGCAACTGTGACCTTGACCTTGGTGCTACCATCCTGGAAATCAATAGGCTTTTGAATTGGGTGATAAGCAAGCACGTGACCAAGTTTGGTTTTGATCCGATGTAGTATACTCAAGTTATCATCCGGAAACCAAAATTTTATTGAAATTTTAGTCTATTTTTAGCAACTGTGACCTTGACCTTGGGGGTACCAACCGGCAAATCTATAGTGTACCGTCTTGGGTGATAAGCAAGCATGTGACTAAGATTGGTTTTGATCCGATGTAGTATACTCAAGTTATCATCCGGAAACCAAAATTTTATTGAAATTTTAGTCTATTTTAAACAACTGTGACCTTGACCTTGGGGGTACCAACCTGGAAATCGATAGGGTTCTGTCTTGGGTGATAAGTAAGCATGTGATCAAGTTTGGTTTTGATCGGATGCAGGATACTCAAGTTTTCATCCGGAAACCAAAAAGATGGACGTACGGACGTACGTACGGACGGACGTACGGATCAGGGTAAACCTTAATGCCCCCGACCGCCTAGCAGCGGGGGCATAAAAAATCAATTCTCACTTTGGTTGATAGTTGGATTATCATACGACATTATATAATTAATACAAATTTTGTGTGCCAACAATATCTAGTTAAAACTCAAATTCAAGTAAAACCGAAAATAATAAAATCTGAGACACTTCAGGATAATTTCGCTGATTTCAAGTCTGTTGAATCCAAGGTGTTATAAATTTTACTGTCAGGCATATGAGATTTTTGTGTATTGAACTCCTACTGGTGTTTACATATAGTTTCCATAACGAGAACTAGTTGATTATGAAATTTCTCACATCGAGTTAAATAAATTTTGCAAATTTTTGAAAGCGAGGCTTGCCGAGCTTTTAAACATTTGAAAATTTATTTATCGAGATGAGAGAAATTTCATAATTAACGTGTTTAAGTTGTGGAAACTGTTTCTCTAATGACTGGACGAAAAACACCGAATGAATTTGGCGGGAAATGTCATGAAACTTGTTCTCCTCTCTAGAGAGGAGAAGAAATGTTTCCACACTGTTCAGGAAGTGTGAAAACTGGATAGAAATTAGAGAAATATATTTTCCTCCTTACAAGCTTAGAATTCAAACAGATCACTTTTAATATGACAACTACATCATTTATATCTATGAATTATCTCCCTTTCCTTAATGTCTTAATACATGGAGCAAGTTCTCAAGTCTATGTATTAATGATTTGATTTATCCTTTCAATTTTCTTTTAAATAGTACAAATTTGCTTTAAGCTATCAATTAAGGTAATCTAGGCCAAGTATACTCATGCATGTAATTAAAAAAATTGCAGAAAATGTGTGTAGCTAGCACAATGTCCCTTTGTGTAAGACACAACAGTCTTAAGATATCAAAGGAATCCTGATTTCCAATATTGGGGGATAGAATTTGCATATTTTTAACAAATCAAGTTTTTCTTTGTTTAGGCCATGTAAAAGGTCATCACACTATGACTTTGAGGAGTATTTTATCAGATGGGGATTCAAATGTTCTGAACTCAGATCACTCTTACATTGTGAAAAATACTCAGACCACTTGATATCATAATTATATGTGGATCATTACAACTTTGATTGCTTAAATCATCTTAAAATAGATTATTTCTACTACAATTTTTCTGATTTAATCTTTATACATACCGGTACTCCCATAATTCTCATTTTCCCCACAATTCTCTGGTACTGAATTTGAAAAAAAATGATTGAATTTATAAATACCTGGATCTGATCTTGCAGCAAGACCCATATCAGGTTGTAATGGTCCAATTCCTTCCACTTCTGGCATTGTGGATTGATTAGCTGTGGAAGAGCACATGGAATCTGTAGTCCGAAGTTTATTTGCCCAGATAATTGTACTTCCAGCTGATGGTAATTTTCTGAAACAAAAATATTACAGTTTGCACAAAATCATTGTTCAATAAAATTAAGAGTCAATAAGAGATATTCCTGTTTTTGGGTCAACAAGAGATATTCCTGCATTTTGAAGGTCAATAAAATATTCCCATGCTTACTGCTGTCTTTTGAGAAAAGTAATAAGACGACACCAATGACAACTTGAGCCTTTTTTGTTAATATTATTATTATCATTTAATACTTAAATAAATTAGTTCTAACAAACCAAGATAATTTCAGTCCATTTTAGTTCAAAAATGTACTGTTCCTAAAACAATGACTGAAATGTAAGAACATGTAGTGATTGTACATTATAACTACTGAGGTAAACTACAGCAAAACAAATTAATGTTGTTACCGCCGTTCTTCATATTTAAGTCACTTTAATGTAATATGAACAAACTTCTTGCAAGTTACACACCCAGCTTATTTGTGTTTTGTCCTCGTAAACTGAAGTTGGTGTGAACCATTAATTTTCCTCACAAAAGATTACTATTTAAACCAATCATTACCTGTCATGTCCATTAATGCTTGGATCTTCTCTTGGATTATATCCCTTCCCTGACTGTGAAGATACAGGTTTATTGTAAGACCCGATGGTACTTGTAGAATCTTTCTTTTGTAATGGACGAGATTTAGTGTTGGTTTCTGTGTCTGAATTTAAGATGTCATCTACCTCTTTCCAATCCGCACTCTTTGTTCCCGATCTCCTAAAAGGAATTTATTGAAGGTTACTACACCATACATTCTTTATATTAAAGTAATTTTAACCAAGTTTATGGAAAAAGTGACAATTATATCTCAGCATGTTCAAGAAACACTAAGACAGGAAGAAAAGGGTCACTCGCCTTGCAACCGTATGTGATAGGTATGTCAGTTACCTGCCCAAGGTCAGTGGTTCTCTCCAGGTACTCCTCCAACACTAAACTGAATGCCAAGATACAGCTGAAATACTGCTGAAAGTGGCGTTAAACACCACACTAACAAACAAACAAACAGGATTGACTGCTTACCTCAATAAACATAACTTTATATGATACTTGTATATAGTTGATTTCTATTTTTGGCAATATTTGCTTAGCAAAATATATGACTTAGAAATATTCTTTACCTGGTGATATAAAGCAATAATTCATTACAACCTTATATGATGATTTTAAGTCAGGATCACTGCACTATCAGAAAAGAAACTTTAAATAAAGCATCTTTTGTAAATAAGCAGCTTTTCATTTTACACACTCTTGAAACTGAAAAAAAAGACATTGAATCCAAAACAATATAAATGACATAAATATATATACTTGAGTATTCCTCCACCCAAACTATTTCTCCTCTGTATAACTGACTGTTCTTTTGCCATACACTTTGATTCTACGTCATCTAAATATTGTAGTATTCCATCAGCTACATTCTTCACCTTAGAATATATAAATATATAATGCAATGTAAAATTTACACAAGAATAGTCAAGTGGACAACATAGATTGCATGAAATTTTGTGACCTTAGTTCAGTTTTATCTAAAAGCTGCTCATTTTTCAACCATAAAAAATTACTATACATGACCTCAAAGTTCAGGGTGAAAGAAGTTATTTCTATTTAAATTGCACTAAAGGTAAGGTCAAGGATGCCTGCAATCATATCTTCTACAAGTAAAAGTCCAAGAAAATTCACATTTCATGTAAAAATTATCTAACCCTAAAGATATAACTTTAATATACAAGGTTAAAGGTTTTAAAATGCCCTAATTTTTCACATAAGGAAATAATTTTAAAAGCAGAATGAGGCCGTGTATGAAGAGAGCTGATAATAGGGTAGTCCCTTTCCCGAAATCCTGCCAATCTTTCTCAACTTTCCCATTCAACAGGCAGGAAAATATTTTATAAAGACTCTTTCAAAAACCTCCCTTTTAGCAGTTCACTGTGAATTTTTTCAAGCTATTGGCTTCAGGCCTGACACAATTTCTAGTTTTCATATACACTTTTTGTGAATATTTTAATATTCTGCTCCCAACTTCAACCCTGGTGAGACCCACATTAATGGCCTACCTCTTCTTTTCTGTCATTACTTTCTGTTTTAGTGATGTATGTTTCATCTTTATGAGCTACTTCACCTTTGGTCCATAAATGTGGATTATTTGTTCTTTTTAACTGTAAAATTGAAACACAGAAAGTTCAAATATTCATATGAAAAAATGTAACAAAAAAACAACACAAATCAAAGTCTTTATAATCATTTAATTTAAATTCTAGAATCAACAAGGTTGTTTTTGCCAATTAAGTTAATACTACAACAAAACTTGATTGACTTTAATAGAGTTGAACAAAATTTGATTGATTTAACTGGGCTACAACACAATTCAACTGCCTTTATTGAGTCACAATATAATTTTCAAACAAAATATGTAGCTAACAAAGATATTACCTTTTACCAAATACTGAAAAAATGGTTATTTTCACCAGGCTTAATTTCGCAGTGTTATACCTGGTTAAAATATTCGCGGATCTTCAAAATTTGATTGTAAATATTTTTTATCAAAATTATTCACATGGGATTGATATTCTAGTAAATTTCCAAACCAAAAAGCGAAAATTTACATGTTTACAGTATCTAACTTGCATGCTTTGTATGAAAGATGCAGATTCCACAAAGGGTGAAATTTTCACTGGGCACTCCATTCTAATTGGCATGCATTGTATGGTGGGTGTTTTTTGCCACAAAGCATCGAATTTTCACAAAGAAACAGTCATATAATTGCCATGCTTTGAATGGTAGCTGGAGTTGTCACAAATAGTGGAATTTTCATTGAGGTACAGTATAATGATTAAGAATGGTTTGTAATAAGGTATGATGTTTTAATTGACATACTGTGTAAACATAGATGTCAGAAGGGTTAAAATTTTTACTAAGGCACTAAATTTTAATTGGCATGCTTTGCATGGTAGATGTTTGTAACAAAGGATAAAATTTTCACAGTGGTGCAGCATTATAATTATGATGCTTTGTATGATTGGAATTCCAAACTGACTTTGTTGGATAAAAAGTCATATACAGATACTCAAATAAACTGAAAGGGCAATAACTCTGTACATAAAACTGAAGCAATTATCATAAATGATCCTACCTTTCCTTCACTACTGTCTTTCAGACTACTAATACCACTGTCGTAGGAATTTACAGCTTTATTTAGACTGTCATCTGTAGACTGCCGTGTCACTTTTAATGTCTTACTTCTCTTTAGGTTATGTTGTGTCATGGTTGCTTGCTGGAAATATTATATCAACTTTTATTCCAAATACATTTTAAACATTAAATAAGGGCCAAAGACTCAAGAGGCCAAGTTCTTGATTATCCAATATTCATCAAGAACCTATCCTATTCAATCTTTGAATGAAATAGAAACATTCTGTGCATTTTCAAGGAACTTGGTTTCTAACTGTAGGAAATGTTGATTTCACAAAATAAGTAGCATTTGTTTCAATATGAACAAAAGAACAAGGAGGGTTAACAAATGAAATTAACTATATCTATAAAATAATTATTGTGTATTAAATAGTTTATTGAATTTCCTCCCTTACATATATTTTGTGTTTCCAGGTTTTTATCTTTGTATTTCCTTGTAAAATTATCTCATATCATCACACATAAAAATATTTAAAATTTTAACATTTATTGACATTTAAGATTTATTTTGCAAGTTTATAATAATGTTTTCAGTGACTGTTTTAATATATATTTAACAAAAAAAATATTTACAGGAATTACCAAAAAAAATCTGCCAAAATTTTTTTGGGATTATCCAAACAGATTGTGCAGTAAATTCTACTTTTATTTCTTTATCAACTTACCACTAATGAATCAGTAGTACTTTCTCTATCATAATATGACAATAAATCATCGTTAGTCTTGAAGGAACCTGGCAGGTTTGGATCGTAATCAATTTCTATAGTCTGTGCTGTTCCTAGACGGTTACCATGCTCAAATATGTTTGTCTTTAAAAATAAAGTAACAAATAAATTATTAATACAAATCAAAACAAATAGGATAATACTACAAAACAAATGATTTTTTAAAAATGACACATAACATTGCTTGTTTGAAAAATACAACTTAACTAAAAATCATCATAGACTTAGTAAGGAATAATTCCATTTCCGATAAAAATGGTTGGTATCACCTGTACAGAAGTGTTGAAGATGGTTTGAATGCAAGAAATTGTAAGTAAGATCCTTATTTAGTAAACAAAAAACAAAAATCTGTATTATTTGCTTGTCTCCTACGCAGAAAGTTGCTCATAAAAATTACTTACCAATTAACAATAATTAACATACCTTAGATTTGCTTCTTTTAAACATCCAGATAATTATCAGACTGAATGGGAAAGCCATTACATTTGTTACAAATGATAAAACAACTTCTTCCCAGCCAAATGACGACACACCAGAGTCATTTTGTTGTTTTAACAAGCCATACCACATTGCATTGATAGCCATAAACGTATACAGGATAGTAACAGCACAAGTGGCTCGCTGTACGCGTGTGAAGCGACTCTGGGCAGGACGATCAACAACAGAGTACCACAGATGACGATCAGCCATGTAATTAGATACTGCTCTGGTAAACATTCTTCCAAACTTCTGAATTTCTGATGAGCCTGTGAAAACAGAAACACAGCAGTTGAAACATATCATATAAAATCATATATTAGTTACCACCCATGCACTATAATGTAAATGTTGGTATGTAAATTTATTTTTATTTGATGAGAAATTCAAGTTAAATGGAAATTTTGTTGTGGTTGCTACAAATACTAGTCATAATTTGTATAAGATTAAGTCAAATTTGGACTGCTTATCACTTTCTTTTTGTAAATTTTACTTCTTGTATGGTGTATACAAAAATTTACTGTAACACTTCCCCCCCCACAACCAACCAACCAAACCTAAAATGCATTAGATTATCCATTTATTGAAGAGTTATATTAATACCTGCAGCAAACAATTCTTTCTGTATAAAGCCATTTTCCATTTCTAAAGACATCCAGAAGTTGGCAAAGAAGTAATATTTACAATCAGTTTGTAAATCTTTCACAATGACCTGTATCAGGTACCAGCTGGGATCCAGTCCTGAATTGTCATGCCAAATCATCAACTTCTCGATATTACCCAGATTTACATCATGTGCCATGATAAATGTGTCCTGACAATTTCTCTGGAATGCCCATTTTTTGTCTAGTTGTTTTGAACTACTTCTCCCATACTCTCCATACAGTCTTATACCAACATTAGCTGTTGTTCCTGTGGAGGAAGAAAACATAAATTTACATAGGTATGGTCTCCTTAGGTCAAACAAGAAATTGCCTAAAAGACATTTGAACAGACATAATTCAAACCATTAACCTAAAATGTCATGAGAAAATTTAAACTGGGATGGACAGACAAAAGAAAACAAACCAATAGCCCCTCTAATAATACAGTAGAACTTCGATGGCACAAACTGCAATACTGTAAACCGGGAAATTTTCGCGCCGTCTTTATTTCACGGTAAATTGACAGAACTTTAGTTCACGCAGTTTTGAATTCGCGCTACCACATTGTTGACCATTGACTTCAATAACAGATAATTGTATTCGCGCCGTTTATTCCAAACGCGAAAATCACGAAAATAAAACTGCCGTGAAAATTTCCGGGTTTACAGTAACTCAAACACCATGGATGCCTTGAACCTGTTTTTTGGTCCCTTTGTTCAAATTTAAACATAGTTCGACCATTATATCTTGAACACCCCTTTGGCTCAAACTGTTTTCGTCAGTCCCTTAGGCCATCAAAGTTCGACTGTATAAGAAATATGTAGTTATGATCAAACGAAAATATAAAATGATCTAAATCAAGAGCTATAATCACACCATACTGAGGGAACAAAGTTCAACCTGTAGACTGTAGGAAAAGATTCTTGACAGACGAAGGCTAAAGGCCAAGATATTTTACAAAAGGATATGGAGTAAATGAACATGAGACCAGAACACATATGTTAACTCAAACTGCAATAATTTTAATGAGCTGTATGGCCATTTCGGAAATTAATTCCTCATCAGCAGCACTAGAACCCAAACATAGGAAATCCATAATTTAAAAAAAAAATGCTTAAAATGCATAAAAACAAACAAAATCTGTTAGTATATTAAAGTTTGCTCTCTGAATATCAAAATTAATCCAACGTTCAATTCACCTTACATGCATGTAGTAATCGTCATCCAGTAGTTCCATTTTCATGCTACATTACAGTGAAATATTATTTACCTGATCCTGGTTGTCTACCAGTTATGACAGTAACTTCATATTTGAATGAGCCATCTTTACCACACAGAGGTATTGAGGATATTCTCTCCAAATTACTCTGGTCCAGTCTCCGACAAATAATTAATGCTACGATGTACACTACAAATATCAAGGAGCAGGCCACAAATACCACTGGGTTAGTTGTTAAATCAATGTCCTGAAAAAATAAAAGATTTGAAGTCTTCAATAAAAAAAAAATAATAAATTTGAAAAACAAAATAATGTCATAAATTATCTCCTGGCTGAAAAAGAAATAAAAGCTACCTTATGAACCAAGAAGATTTTCAGAATAATACATTAAAATTCTTGGATACATAAACTTTTAATTTGTGGAAATGTAATTATTAATATTTTGACAAATTGCCAGAAAAGTTATTTGCCCATGTAGTGCTATTTTTAATCTATTTTAGATAATTTTTGGACTGATGATTTAGTTTGAGAGTTTTTGTCTTAATGGCAAATTTTCCAACACTCATTTTAATGCTCTTCTGTTAAAAAATATACATGGCAAGCACAGAAGGCACTTTGAAAATGGAATAAGCACCAATAGAAGCAATTTTAGAATTCTTTGGAATATTCATTAAAAGAGGACTTTTAGCCAACAACTATAGAAGGGATTTAAAAATGTCTTTTCTGGATGACATATATATTTTTCTTATTTTGAGGAACCCTTGTGTCCATGCAGGTGAGCTTCTGATAAATTTACACATCACTGATACTCCATTACCAATTTCACTGAGTCTTCATGGTGTCTAGGTGTAATAAATTATTTGTCTGTATACTTAAAATGGTAGAATTATCATTCCAAAGAGAGAAAAACTTGAAACATTGCGTGTACAAAAATATTTTGATTTGATCCACACATATCTGTCAACCTCTGGAGCTGTTAAAGGGGGTGATGACCCCCTTTGTGATTGGTCCTTGGGGGGTCATAACGCGTCACGACATATGTTGATGTCATAATAACAAGGGTTGTCAACGGAAGTTCTATTTAATACTGCCTCATCAAAGACATAGTTGATAATTGTACTTTTGCAAAATATGTTTACAGTTTATGGTTTGCTAGTGACTGGTGTCTAGGAGTTGCATTATATTAAGACAGGTTAGGGCATTAATAATTTTTTCAATGAACTGTGGTTAACATTTGAATAACATGGTACATCTGTAATTATATTTATTCAATTTTGAAGCAGTCATATGGTATCTAAGTAGAACAATATTTTGTAAAAATATAAGAAAATAGGCTTTTAAACATCTTTTTTTATGTCTTTTTATATGTTAAATTTGGGTTTTATTTATAAAATAATGGCTGGAGAACAGCATTATATCTCAGAATTGATTAAAAAATATATCAAATAGGAAAACAAAAACAAAAATAATAAAGGGCTACGCCGAGCGCAGCATGATACGACCGCAGCATGTCGACCACTGAAATTTTAACAAGTGTAAACTAAAATTAATGTGGACACAGTAATTTGCTGGACACAATAAGGACCTTGACACATTAATTAACTGGACACAAACTAATGAAAATAAAAATTAGCCCTTTTAATCCCTTATTACTAGGATATTGTAAGAGCTAAGAAATTTTGTTGACTACCATCAAGAGAAATCCAAAGATAAAACTCAGGTTAAAATCCAATGAAAAATAAAGATTTCACATATTTTGAAATATCACAATTTGGCCCCTTTGACGCCTTATAGCTTGGAAACCAAAGAGAAACGCAAAATATACTGCCATATCACTGAAAGCTTACAATGAGAACAATCTAAAGATGAAAATCCAATCAAAATCTAATGAAAAATAAAGACTTCACATATTTCTAATAATTGCAATTTTGACCCCTTTGACCCNGCAGAACGTGGAACTTGCAACGACCTAGTCACTCGCATAGCCATCATGTGGTGCTTGCAGCTCGTTGTATCAGGGATTGTGAACCCCGATTCATAAATCAAGAACTGTTCACTATGATTGCCGGTGGTCCATCCAGTTACATAACTTTATTTACGTCTCCGAAGCCTTAAAATCAACAAAAAAGTCAACCAAACTCGTCATATTTACGATTATTTACATGTCGGATCCATTCAGCTGTTTTTCACGCGAATACCGCGTGAGATCGATGTAAACCCGATTCTGATTGGCTAATATCGAGAAAATGGTTAACTCCCTTTCGAAAATATGGATTATCTCCCTTCAGCCAAAATCGTGTAAACAAACATTTTTTCGTGTGAATTTCTTCAAAATCGTGTTTTATGCCAAATTTTTGTTTCACGGTCGTGACAGAAGGTTAAAATCGTGTAGATCACGCCAAAATCGTGAAAGTTGGCAGGTATGTGCAACAACTTTCATAAAGAAACCATTTTGACATCTTCGATATTTATTTTAATTTTTAATATTCCTACGCGTGAAACAAATAGGCCCTTTTTTCGTTTTAATAATGTACTCGATAATCGTTTAATTTCTCAATGCAGGAATTTTAATAAGTTTAATAAAAGCGAAGTAGTAATTGAAATTGGTTTGGGTGTATTATAAACGTCTCGTACTGTATACTCAAGCCTATTCGACACCTCCTTTTTAGTTTCAATCCGCCATCACTTTAAAGCCTTTAAGCACCTCGATTCCCACTTTAGCTGTGTTCAAACATTTTTACTATTCCAGGACAATAGTATGTAACGTTCTACCAGATTATTCAGTAATTTTACTGTATTATTTACAATTTTATAAGGAGATTTTTAACCTGTTTAAAAGTTTCCCGCCCTGCAACATCTATTTTTATCCAATCAAGCTGGACTGATAGCTAGAGTGTTCATGACGAACACTAAAAACAAGAGCTGTCGCCGAATGGCAGCCAGTTATACCCCCACTCATTGAACCCTGAATCAAAAAGTAAATGCAAAATTAAGTGTGTGTGGACACAATACAGGTGTGGACACATTACAAGTGTGGACACAATACAAGCATTTACACAGTTGGATG
>MJUU01034617.1:34922-65341 GCA_002080025.1 Modiolus philippinarum
ACGACGACGACGACAGCACCATACCATTATACGACCGCAATAATTTTTGCGGTCGTATAAAAAGGGAGATAACCAGACATTTTTTTTTTTCAAGTATAAACAATCGTAAAAAAATCACAAAAATTGGCAGTAAAAAAGATCTGACAGTGTGCAAAATCCTATTTCAAGGGCAATTCATTGTCAATAATCATACAGGTGAAGCCTGATTGACCAGGTTAATTAGTTCATTGAAGGTAAACATTGCCATAAATGTGTTTATTTAACAGGAAGGCTAATCCGTTAATTAGGTCCAATTAACGCTTCAATGTGGATAATTAGCTTTAAATTAAGCAACCTATATTCATTATTTTTGGATTTATATATTTTTAAGGGAATGGGGCTCATTGTGGGTCAAAACTTTTGAATGGGGGTGATTTCCATAGGTGTTAACCTATAAGAAGGACTATGTGGGAGATCTCCCTCATAACAGTTTTTGTTTGTGGGAGATTTTGCATGATGACCTTTAAGAGGAATTTTTTGCAATTTTCCTTGTGATAAAAAGATAACATATAAAGAAATTCAAGTTATTAGCAAATACCATTATAAGATTAATTAACTATAACAACATAATTAACTGCTTTGGGTGGTTTCTATTGTCATCTTGTGTAAATAATTATTGTTTTCAGTATAAATAAAGCAGTAAAATAAACATTTTTGTGTTAAAATAACATTTTTTTCTTAAAATATTGTATTATTTTGCCAATGTGGGAGATGTTGGGAGACCTTTTCCCATTGTGGGAGATTTTGGTCTCCCACGTGGGAGAACCTTCTCAAGAGGGAGATTCAATGAGTTAGAGGGAGTCTCCCTCGCAATGTGGGAGGGTTAGCAGGTATGTGATTTCTATGAACCACACGGGTGATAAGTTTGATGTGGGTCATATTCAAATTTTTAGCTGTTTTGCTGGTGTGACCCGCCGAAAGTGGGAGGGTTGACAGGTATGTCCACAAAGAAGATAAATTATCAAAAATGCCATCTACAGAAAGTTAACTTGTATTAACTTCTGTATTTAGTCATTTGTCCATTGATATCAAATGTAGATTTCACAAAGTTATAAATGGCAGTATAACTACATACCAGTAAATCTGCAAAGCTGATAATATTAGGTGGAGCTAACATTCCACCACCAAATGGTGTAAAATGGTTACATTCACAACAAGCATATCTTTCAATGGATTCTTCTGTTGGTGTACATCCAGTTGTTATCCATGTCCTTTGTGATATATCGAAGAATTGACAGGAAGAAAAGTAAACAGCAACGCTGACATTTACATCAAAGTTACTATCATCATTGTACACTGTGACTGAGTATGTACTAGAGGTATCGAAATCACTGAAAGTAATGAAAATTGTATGTTAGCTCATTGTAAAAACCAGCATAGTTAATACATATATACCCTTCGTCCCAAATATTTTTGATTGTAAAGGGAAATAATCCAAATATAGTAATGGTGCATTACATGATACCCCACCACGTTTCACAAATTTCTTAGTTTCAAGGGGCATACCTCCAGAACCCCTTGGACCTCTGAACCCATAATATAACTTGAGCTGAGTTTTGTGGTAAACAACTTGCATACCAAGTTTGAAGACCTTGTGTTATTTCATTCACAAGTTATCAGTCGGAAACACTAAAATTCGCAAAATTTCTAAGTTTCAAGGGGCATAACTCCAGAACCCCTTAGACCTCTGAACCCATAATCGAACTTAACCTGAGTTTTGTTGTAAACTACTTTCATTCCAAGTTTGATGACCTTGTGTTATTGCGTGCACAAGTTATCAGTCGGAAACCCTAAAATTCACAAAATTTCTAAGTTTCAAGGGCATAACTCCAGAATCCCTTGGACCTCTGAACCAAAAATCGAACTTGACCTGAGTTTTGTGGTAAACAACTTGCATACCAAGTTTGAAGACCTTGTGGTATTTCATTCAAAAGTTATCAGTCGGAAACCTTCGGGGGACGGACGGACGGACGGACATATTACTGAGGGTATCACATAATACCTCATCACTACGTGTGGCAGGGTATAAAAATGTAAAATAGCTGCACTTTAAAATTATCTAGGTTTGACTGAAAGTTTTTTTTTTATTTAGGTGGGAATATTCTTTACAAGAATAAGACATGATGGTGAGTAACAATCACTATTTACCATGGAGTTTTTCAAAAGGTGACATCTTAACTCCTTCAGAGACATGTCTATGAGTGATCAGATTGTTCTAAAAGTGTATGGTGAATAAAATAACAAATGCATCAAGATAAAAATGGTTCTGCTTATATTCTCTAGGATCATATTCATGAACCATGTGTTCAAGTTGGACCTACCTTGGATCTCTTAATAGTGTATATTCTCTATGGTCATATTAACTTTGTAATCCAGCTAGATTTCACGTCTTCACAGATTTGACATACGGGTTTTGACTACACCCTGGATTGACTCACTGATAGTGTCATGGGTGCCACTAGTGAAGCAGGACATGCTTACCCATCAGGAGCACCTGATGCCACTCCCGGTTTTCATGGGAGTTCATACTATGAGTGCCTTAGTTCTTAATGTCGTCTTTTTATTTCCGTGCATTGTGGCTGTACATTTACTATAAGCATACTGATATGCTATGTGTTTCAGATGGACTTACCTGGGGTCTCTAAACAGGGTATATTCCCTGTGGTCAAATCCATCAGCCATATATTCAATTTTGATTTTCTTCGTGGTTTCATAATTACTTTTAGATGCCACATAGTTCTTTCCTAAGTATGCATGTATTGTATCCGGAGGTGTAGCTGTAGTACTTGGATTTGCCTCAACAGAAAACAAAATCTGCACATGTAATGCCGCTCCTTTGTAACCAGCTGATGTATCAATATTTATTTTCTTCTTATCAGAGCGACTAACAATTGTTGACGAAAATGTGAGACCGTCATTTGGATCATAACTTGTTGAGTTTACTATACTATCCGTTAAATTATCATAGGCTGCAGCTCCATTTTTCAAGATGAAGAATTTAGGTTTTTTATTTCCTTGAAGATTGGTGACAGAAATTTCATTTCCTGATGTGTCGGTAAAACCTGCAGCAATGATATTGGTATTTATATCAATATCCAGAGATGGTGATCCCCACGTAAATGGATTTGTTGTCACCCGCATAATCTGAAATACTTCTGCTCTGGTTGAGTATGTCGTCTGAAGCATATCAGGATGTAACACAGCCACACAGCCCTCTGAACTGTAGCTCTCTTCAATTTCATCTGAATAAGTCCTTATACCAATTATTTGTAAATCATCAAGATTGATTGTGGTCCGTTCACCCAGCAGCTGTGTTTTAAGACTTAAAGTAATGATATCGTCTCCAGCTTGGAAACCACGGATAACAACATTTTGTTTGTGGGTCTCAATGGAAACAGATGTCGTTAAATTCAACACACTTATTTCTGGTTTATATGTTGTTAAAGCGGAACTTTCAAAAGCAGTGATGTTTGATATGTTGACAGTTTTCAAGACGGCAGCATTTACAGCATCCATGGTATGTGTGACTGCCTCAACAAGTAAATCTGGAGTAAGTTGAGATTGATCAGAGCCTTGGAAAGTTTCCGCCTCCATTTGTGACTTTAATCTATCAATTTCATTCAAGACCAATGTCTGACAGACTAGAGTTTGAAATTCCCCTTCATATTCCTACAAAAAGTCAATTGAAATTAACAAATAACTGTCTTTGTAATTCTTTGCATTAATTTTCTCCTAAAACGGCACATACATTTAAATAACTAGAAATTTAATATGGCTCAATAAAGTAATACAAGAGTAAAAAGAAACCTTATATTTTTTTCAACAAATACATTGACCAGTCAAAATATTTCAACTTTCAAATTTTTTCTTGTATAAACAACCATGATTGTTGAAAAACTGTGAATTTCGTAAATGAGAAATATGAACACAATCTTTACAAACATTTACATATATATGTAGTGTAAAGTTGTCTTTTGCAAAGTGTGAAGTTTTATTATTGCAAAGTGTGAAGTTGTATTATTGCAAAGTGTGAAGTTGTATTATTGCAAAGTGTGAAGTTGTTACATGAAGTGTAAAATTGTATAATTGTAAAGTGTGGAGTTGTTACATGAAGTGTAAAGTTGTACCTTTTCAAAGTGTGAAGTTTTATTATTTCAAAGTGTGAAGTTATATAATTGCAAAGTGTGAAGTTGTACTATTGTAAGGCTTGAAGTTGTTTTATTGCAAAGTGTGAAGTTGCATTGTTGTAGGTTAAGAAGTTTCATTATTATAGGGTGAAAATTTACATTATTGCAAAGTATGAAATTGTATAAAAATTGAAAAGTGTGAAGTTACACTATTGCAAAGTGTTAAGTTACATTACTGCAAAGTACTGCAACGTGTGAAGTTGTATAATTGTAAGGTGTGAAGTTGTATTACTGCAAAGTGTAAAGTGTGAAGTTGTATTTTTGCAAAGTGTGAAGTTTTATTATTGCAAAATGTGAAGTTGTATTATTGCAAAGTGTGAAGTTGTTACATGAAGTGTAAAATTGTATAATTGTAAAGTGTGGAGTTGTTACATGAAGTGTAAAGTTGTACCTTTTCAAAGTGTGAAGTTTTATTATTTCGAAGTGTGAAGTTGTATTATTGTAAGGCTTGAAGTTGTTTTATTGCAAAGTGTGAAGTTGTATTATTGTAAGGCTTGAAGTTGTTTTATTGCAAAGTGTGAAGTTGCATTGTTGTAGGTTATGAAGTTTCATTATTATAGGGTGAAAATTTACATTATTGCAAAGTATGAAATTGTATTAAAATTGCAAAGTGTGAAGTTACACTATTGCAAATTGTTAAGTTACATTACTGCAAAGTGTTAAGTTACATTACTGCAAAGTGTTAAGTTACATTACTGCAACGTGTGAAGTTGTATTACTGCAAAGTGTAAAGTGTGAAGTTGTATTATTGCAAAGTGTGAAGTGTGAAGTTGTATTATTGCAATGTGTGAAGCTTTATTATTATAAAGTGAGAAGTTGTATTGTTGCAAAATGTTACGTTGCACAATTGCAAAGAGCAAAGTTTATTATTACAAATTGTGAAGATGTATTTTTGCAAAGTGTAAAGTTGCTTTATTTCAAAGTGTGAAATTGCATAAATTCAAAATGTAAAGTTATGCTAATGTGAAGTGTTAATATATATTTCTGCAAGTGTGAAAATGTATTTTTACTAAATGTAAAGTTGTTTTTTGCAAAGTGTGAAGTAGTACCATATTGCAGGTAACTTTTAGGAAGATTATTCTAGATATAAAAATAAATGAGAATTAAACCCATAAAATTCAAGTCCATCTATTTTTGCATGTTTGCTATCTACATAAATTCCGATTCAAAACAATTGTTGACTGCTAAAATTTATACCCCTATAAGAAAATTTTAAAACCAAAACTAAAGATCACGTTTTTCTCAATAATAAAAAATCCCATAGTTTCAAACTTTACATAATATTGAAACAAAATGAACTTACTGTTAAAGCACTTAATATAAATGCCATCTGAGATCTCTGGTATGTCGTTTCCAATGGTAACCCTAAACAAGTTAGTGCAATTCTATTTCTGACAATATTTCTATCATCTATACTGCTGTATTGGGTAATGGAGTTCTGTCGAGAAACTTCATTCATCTCTTGAGTCAATGCAACAGCAAATTGTAGTAGGCTTGTAGGATTATTGTCTTTGACGATAGCTGGTAATGTTGTAATTGTGTGGTTCTGTACAAATCCAAAATTGTTGACCGTAGATACTGTACTACTAACAGAAACATCCCTGTAAAAAATTCTACGTGTCAATTAATTGTGTTCAAAATCTAATTTCTGTAAACTGGGAAAATTTTCATGCAGTCTTAATTTCGCAGTTTTCTAAATATATTTCTGTTCGCGCAGTCTTGAATTAGCAGTTGTTGGTCCTACTACTAACAAATCCTAGAGTCAAAACATTTGCGACCTCTTTATTTTCGCGGTTCAATTCTTTACATCAGGGACTATACATAACACAAATTTTACGACTTCCTCTTACCATGGGCATTGTTGTTAAACCAATGATTTGTGCATATTGGTCAAATAACAGTCTTACAGAAACTCCTTCCTTGATCACAACCATGGCTAGGTATAGATATTTCAAATTATTTGTTCCAGAATAAACCAATTTTTTTTTTGTCTCACCTGAACAGGTAACCTCTTACCTGTAATGGGTTAATAACTTATATTTTCAGATAGTTCAAATAATACGCTCAAAGAAATATATAGGTTTGCATGTCTATCTCTTTCATAACTTGTCTTGCTTCTGGATTAAAATATTGTGTCACTCTGATTTAAGAAACCCTATCTTTATTCAGTACAGCAGGAAAGTAAGCCAAATTTTTATCAGTGCTTTAAAGGTTAAAAAAATTGTACATGATGAAAGGCATAACTCACCAACCATAAAATATATCAAGTAAACAATGCTGATGTTAAACACAAAACTAGAAAAACTGTGAGCATAGCTAACTTATATATACCCTTGCTCCCCCATTTGATTCCAGAAGTAAAAAATCAACTCAAATCAAATTTTTGAATAGCTGGTGCACAATGGCATTATGCACTGAAGATTCTGTGAAAGTTTCATTGAATTCAACCGGGTGGTCTAGGAGGAGTTGAAGCCACAAAGTATATACCCCTATGGCTGACTGAATAACGAAGAAACAGACAGAGGAACGGACACCATGATCACTATATACCGCCCACTAAAGCAGGGGGAATAATAAACTAAACCCATGGCAGCACAAGTGCAACCACTCATCTTATCATATTGCATGATTTGGCACTCATTACATTATAACTTATATTCATCGCATTGATTACCGTATTGAACTGTGTATAAGTGTATGTGAAGTATAGATTTATTTAACTATTTTTCAATATACTAATAATGGTAGAATCATTTCAATGAAAAGTCTTGACATATAGGTGGTAACATACGTTAGTTACACCATGATTCTGTACAGTGGATTCCCCTTAATTGCAAAGCCCATTTGTCAGAGAAAATTTTGCAATTAAGCGGATTTTTCCATTAAACGAAATCCAATACAGACCAGAAGTACAGAACAGCTGACGACAATTACGATACGTCTAACTGCATAAGTGTCAATATTGTGAAATATTTGTATTTTCATGTATATTGTTTGATATTCATTCAATAGAAATTTTATATTTGTGAAAAATAAAGTTTTATAAACTTCTAGCGTTGTTTTAGTCTTGTCTGGAATCGAGAGTGTAAGTGCCTGTGGGACCTTTGTTGACCTACATCCAATATAGTTATCTATTATTCCATTACACTGCAGTATTGATAAACATAGAAATTGTTTTTTCTGTGTTTTATTTGTACCCCAGGTTTGAATCATTGTTGAAATCGTTTGGTCCACAATCTAGGACATTTTTGACAAATTGTGTAGGAATAGTCTCACGTGACCAATACATGAATATTTATAAGTAGGATTCTAATTATAATTTTATAAATCATAATTAGCGTGTATTTTTAAATTTCCTTTGTTAATAGCCCATTTCCTTTACTCTAACCAATGATTATCACACACATTTATTACATTTACATGTAAATCAGATGACTGTGAAAATAAGGGAATCCCCATTTTACCTGAGAACACAATCTACGAAGATCTTAAGTGCATTAAGTTTTATGTTTAATCATAATTTTATTAAAGTAAGAACAATGAATTAAGAAAGAAGAAACACAATTTGTTGTATAGTAAATATTTTATTTCAGCAAATAACGGCAGTTGGACATTCATACATGTGATCTGTGTCACTGCCAAACATCCGGTATCGATCTGTTCCAAAAATACAGTTGTCAGTATTATGCAAAAGTCGAAAATTTTCCTTGTCTTTTTGCAATAAACCTCTCTGTTTTGCTTATAAACAAAACTTTCATGCATTTTTAGCAAATTTTCTTTTGCTAATATGCGAATTTTGCCATTAACTGCTTTGTGATTAACAGGTGAACTTAACATTATTTGAATGGGAGAGGGATCGGTGCTTTGATTTCTTTTGCAATTAACCGAATTTTGCGATTATCAGGTTTGCGATTAAGTGGAATCCACTGTATTAAGTTTTCTATTATTTGTAGTTGTAGTAGAAACTGTAAGCGTGTGATTTTTCGTAAAATACTATACTTTACAACTTCTATTTTTGTACTTTTGTAATTCAATGGTGACCATCTATGACAAAATTCAACAGTTCTGATCTAGAGTTAAATGTTTTAATTGGTTTTTATTATAAACTTACGTATCTAGAGCTAAAGTCGCTGCTCCTTCTTCATCAATTACAGACACTTGGATTTTAACAGCAGAACGAACAGTGCCAGGCCATGGCGCAACATGGAACTCTGGAGAATTTAACACACCATAATAAATAACTACTGATTCTGTACTGGATGCTTGATCTTTACTGATAGACATCACTTTGTAGTTGAGTTCACCATTGCTATTATCTGGATCTGTATACCCAGTACAGGAACACTGGACAGTATCACTTAAGGGGTCAATATTTGTGCCTTTTGTCTTTGTACAGGATCCACCTGATGGTGGTGAGTTAGCAGCAATCGTTAATTCAGAGGAACTTGTATATGTTGTAGATGAAGGTGCTGTTCTGCTTATCTCCAATTTAAATGTATAAGAACTTGCTGTTGGTAAATAACCAGACTTAAGTACAAAATTGTTACTGTTACTGCCAATGGAAAGCATGGCAGACGATAAGGAAAGTTGGTTCCGAACATTGCTTACTTCGTAGTACACTGACCATTCATAATATATTGTATCACTCGATAGACAGTTAAGACAATTACCCTTCAACGCCACATGGTCGCCTGCATTAAGTTTGTGTCTTTTCTTGGCAGAAGACAGAGTGACGCAGTCAATTTCTGCAACAGGAACATCATTGGACGAAATTATTATCTGTAAAATAAAATGAATATACCTTTTAAAATATTCAGACAAAGCCAAGATTAGAGGCTCAGAGACTGAGCCTGTATCGCTCACCTGACAAAATGCTTCTATGCCATGCATGGCCAAAGAAGATGTATTTTACCAATGAGGTCTAATGTTTAAAAGCTATGTTCTCCAAGTGTTTTTAGTCTGATCCTATTGAAATGAGTAATCTTTGCAAGGGACCTTTAATACACCATTCCATCACATTTAAGTTAAATTTGCTCAAATAGTTTCAGAGATGATAATGATAAGTATAGTTTTCACATTCCTTTAGTACATCATTCATGTAAAGTTTGGTTGACTTTGCTTCAGTCGCTTCAGAGCAGAAGATGAAAATGTGATTTTTCCATAGGGTCCAATGTTAAACCAATTGTTCCATGCTGGCGGCCATGTTTTTTTGTTGGATCGTAAAGAAATGAGCAATCATTGTTAAGGACCTTTAGTACATAATTCCTCTTAAGTTTAGTTGAATTTGCTTCAGTAATTTCAGAGCAGAAGATGGAAATGTGATTTTTCCCATAGGGTCCAATGCTAAACCTAAGTTACGCGCTGGCCGCCATGTTTTTTGTTGGATCAGTACGAAATGAGCAAACTTTGTAAAGGACCTGCCATGCATCATTCCTGTAAAGTTTGGTTGAATTTGCTTAGGCCGATTCAGAAAAGAAGATAAAAATGTGATTTTCCCATAGGGTCAGGTGAGCTAAAAGAAGAACATATACAACAAGAATAATATGGTCCTGATACAAATTTGATTAATGTCATCTTGGAATACTTTTCTTAGGTAAAATGGTGATATTATCCAAGCCATGACATGCTGGATGATCATTGTGTAAAGTTTTATCAAAATCTATTAAACAAGAATAGAATTCCTGGGTCCCCCGCCGCTCATGCAATACCCTAGTATACCGGTACTGTATATGAAACTGAAATATTTTCAAACATTCAGGGCAGTTCCAAAATTAAACATGTGGGGATACAAAAAGGATTGACCACGGCAGATGTTCCAACTTCACCAAGGTATTAGTGGAATTAACATTTGGTATAATTCATGAAAATCTGTCAAAATTTGTTGCCATGAGAGCGCTTACAAGGTAAATTTTTGGATAAAACAGAGTCATTATTTTCGATAAATTCCCATAACTCCGTCAAAAAATATCGACCGAGGCTGATTTTCAAACTTGACCAAGGTATTAGTGATATAAACATTTGCTATAAATTTCATGAGAATATGTCAAATTTTGTTGGCATGAGAGCGCTTACAAGGTAAATTTTTGGCTAAAACTGTGTCGTTATTTTGGTCAAAGTCCAATAACTCCGTCAAAAAGTCTCAACCGAAACTGATCTTCAAACTCGACCAAGGTATTAGTGATATAAACATTTGGTATAAATTTCATGAAAATCCGTTAAAATATGTAGCAATGAGAGCGCTTACAAGGTCAAATTTTGGCTAAAACAGTGTCATCATTTTTGTCAAAGTCCCATAACTCTGTCAAAAAATATCGACAAAGGCTGATTTTCGAACTTAACTAAGGTATTAATGGTATAAACATTTGGAACAAATATCATGAGAATCCGTCAAAATTTGTAGCCATGAGAGCGCTTACAAGGTTAATTTTTGGCTAAAACCATGTCATTATTTTCGTCAAAGTCCCATAACTCTGTCAAAAAATATCGACCAAGGCTGATTTTGAACTTAACCAAGGTATTAATGGTATAAACCTTTGGTACAAATTTCATGAAAATCCGTCAAAATTTGTAGGCATGACAGTGCTTATAAGGTCAATTTTTTTATAAAACAGAGTCATGACTTCGGTCAAAGTCCCATAACTCCATCAAAAAGTATCGACCAAGGCTGATTTTAGTACTTGACCAAGCGTTTAGTGATATAAACATTTGGTATAAATTTCATGAAAATCCGTTATAATTTGTATGCATGAGAGTGCTTACAAGAAAGTGTGACGGACGGACGGACAGACGGACGGACGGACACCTGGCATTTCTACGTCCCCACTCCGCGTTGCGGCGGGGACAAAAATTGATGTAAAAGCATGCTTGTAATGCACAAGCAGTCAATTTATTTATATATATATATCATTCTCGTGTAAGTTAACAATTGAGAAATAATTCACTAAGACTCCAGTTTATCAGTGTTTCAGACCGGGCTGGCCAATTATGTTGTATATTTTGCTTTTCCCATAATTAAATGTACTCATTATGTCACAAACAAAACTGTAACCATTAAGGATGGTCACTCCTTAGGTTTTTGAAACTGCCTCCGACTTTCAGAATTCTCATATTTTATCCATCAAGATGCATTAGAAAATTTTGCACACTAACCCCCACTTTTCTTTTAAAAATATGTTTGTATACACCTTGAATACACTTTTGACAAATTTGATGAAATTCTTGTTATGTCTTCATTGTATTTCAAAGGTTGATTGCTTAAATGCAAAGTAAATGAAAAATCTAGAGGAGTTCGGTTCCCACCAAACTTTCAGGCACTTAAATCTCAAAATGGGCACACTGACCTATCAATATTTTTTGCTTAAAATGATGTTTGATCGATGCTCCAATAAATATACATACTAATTTCAAAACCTTGATATAATGAACTTGAGGAGTGACCAGACTTAGGTTAAAATCAGAAATTTGAGTTCTTTGCACATGACTTCATCTGGTAATGTCACTTTTTTCATGCCATCACAACAGCAAAATCCTCTTTGCAGTGGGAGTAATTTGAAAATGTCATTCTTTGTCATATGTAGCTCATAAGTTTATCACTTTGTTGCATCTCTAGTGGCCTCAAAGTATTTTAAACAAATAACATTATAAATTATTCTAACATGGCTCTTGTTAATCGTCGACCAGTATAATACTCGATAACCATACATTTTGTGCATGCGCAAAAGGTATTGGAATGTGAACAAGAGAAGGGGCAGTCGGAAACGACAGCTAATCCCCTCGCCCGTTTTTTTAATGTTTGTCTAGTAATTTAAGCACTCAAGGAGGTTGTACTATTCAAGATCTGGCTTGTAACTTAAATCTGAGCCAGTCATGCAAGAAATAGTGTGACCTTATTTCAATCAGGAGCATCATACCTAAAGCATATATGCATCTACCCGGTACTGATGAAAAATTAATCTTCTGCAAGTAGTAGTATCTAAAATCCAGACTGTAACACAAACTTTATCCTAAGTCACTCATGCATGAAATGTAGGTCAAAGTGATCTAATTTTTATCTGGAGCTTTGTAACTTTACAAGATGCATCTACATTCAAAATATTATTCTTCTACTAGTTGTAATATCTAAAATCCAAGCTGTAACAAAAAAAATTTAACCTAAATCACTCATACATGAAATGTAGGTCAAAGCGACTCAATTTTCATCTGGAGCTTCCTAACTTTACAAGACACCTCTACATACAAAATATTATTTCTCTACAAGTTGTAGTATCCCAAATCTGGACTCTTACAAAAACTTTAACCTAAGTCACTCATGTATGAAATGTAGGTCAAAGTGACCTAATGTTTATCTGGAGCTTCCTAACTTTATAAGATGCATCTACATATAAAATATTATTCCTCTACAAGTTGTAATATCCCAGATCTGGACTCTTACAAAAACTTTTAACATAAGTCACTCATGCATGAAATGAAGGTCAAAGAGACCTAATTTTTATCTGGAGCTTCGTAACTTTACAAGACGCATCTACATACAAAATATTATTCTTCTATGACTTGTAGTATCCCAGATCTGGACTCTTACAAAAACTTAAACCTAAGTCACTCATGCATGAAATGTAGGTCGAAGTGACCTAATTTTTACCTGGAGCTTCGTTACTTTCCAAGACGCATATACATACAAAATATTATTCCTCTACGAGCTGTAGTATCCCAGATCTGGACTCTTACAAAAACTTAAACCTAAGTCATTCATGCATGAAATGTAGGTTGAAGTGACCTAATTTTTACCTGGAGCTTCGTTACTTTCCAAGATGCATCTACATACAAAATATTATTCCTCTACGAGTTGTAGTATCCCAGATCTGGACTCTTACAAAAACTTTAACCTAAGTCACTCATGCATGAAATGTAGGTGAACGTGACCTAATTTTTACCTGGAGCTTCGTAACTTTCCAAGACACATCTACATACAAAATATTATTCCTCTACTAGTCACTCATGCATGAAATGTAGGTCAAATCCACCTATTCTATATATCAACCTCAAGTTCTCCTCAAGATGCATCCATGGACAAAACATTGTCCATCTATGACTTGTTATTCAAAAGATATATGGTCTTAAGTTCGAACTGACGAACAGAAAAACGGACAAACGGACGAACGGGTAAAACGCTATATCCCCTTAGTTGGGCAGGGGGATAATAAACGGGATGAAAGACAACGTTTTTAATTTGGTTCGTCTTAGTTTATGAAGGAAATAAAAGTTAAGAACAGTTTTTAACTAAATCATGCCATTCAGACAAGTCAATGTCTATTGTTTTGCTTTTGATTTGAATTTTTGAACTTGCATCTGTTTGAAAACATCAGATTGTGTATTGTGACATCATAGACACAGACAGCAATAGAGGTGACAAATCCGCCTTCTCTTGGGTTGCTTCAGAATGGAAAATTCCATTTTCTGTCATATTAGAATCGAAATAATTCATAGCAGGTATATGGTTATTGTCATTTAACTTTGGGCTGGGGCTTATTATTCGTAAATTTAACCCCTCGCTAATGCTCTGGGTTAAACAGGCCCAGCCCATGGTTAAAATACCATTAACTATTTAACTGCCATGAATTATTACTTAAATATAAAATATACCTCTGTAGTTGTCGACGATGATCTACCTCCATTAGTGACTGTCAATGTAATAGTATAAGTTTCTCCAGCTAAAATATTAGCAGTTGCCATGGTAACCGTACTACCAGTACTTGCAATAATCCCTGCACAAGAATCCTGGTAATTTGTTGGAGGTGTCTATACAAAACAAAGAATAAATATGTCAAAGTCAATATATCTTAGTTACCTATATATTAGCTAAATTAAAGATGAAACAGATGACAAGTTTGTGTTATTTTTTCTTTATTGTATATTTTGAAAAGTTTATTAAAAGGCAATAAAGCATGTAAAAATTACTGATTTTTACTGCGGATAACCTCTGACTTTACCCTGACTGATTAAATGACTTCAAAGTGATTACTTTGATTGGTACAGAAAGAAAACTTGACAAGACCAATGAGTGATAGTTTGGGGTGGTATCAAACCTTTTTTCAGAATTTATTCATTAATTTATGAAGATATGCTAACTTATATACTTAGAAACCATTGCAAGTTTTTTTCTACCGAGGCTATGTAATTATCTAGGTAAATTTGACTTTGCCGTCACAAACTTCTTCTGTCAAGTTGCATGGTGGACTGCTGGGTAAAATAAACAAGTAGCTGTGTGAACAAACAAGTTTACCTATATAGACAGGTAAATACCTTTAACAATGACAAGAGAATCAAGGGTCAGAGGTTATCCGCAGTAAATACAAATCTGCACCAAGTCACATGATGCACCCATCATCCCCTTCAAAGGTTTTAATGATTTTAGGATTCTCAGTTTCGAATGTAACGTCACAAAACATTTATAATTGTGAATTTAATTTGATATTTCCTTTGGAAAACTCTACAAAATTGAAATGAACTGACCAGTTCAAGCCTGACATACGAAAATTTTCTTTAAATTGGATCTACAAAGTTTCAAGTGACTTGATGTTAGAGTGCGATATTTTTTTTCTTTCTTTTTCTTTTTTTTTTTTTNNNNGCAAATAAAGTCCCATAACTCTTGCAAAAGAAATTCACCAAAAAATTTGCAAATCTTGAGGAAATCTTACCAAATGGCTGCTCTACAAGTTTGAAATAAATTCGCCATTCCAGAAACTGAAGAGTTGTGGGTACAGCGATTGTATTTGAAATTTTGGTGTACAGGAATAATTTTCTACCAATGACTTTACATTATTTACATTCTTGACCAATCAAAATATTTTGTTGTACGCTCTACCCCCAATGCTTTAGTTTCTGGAACTGGGAATTAAACCAAAGGGGACCTCAAACTAAAGCATCATATTAAATGGACAAACTTAATTAATTTGTAATAAATATTTGCTGGAACATAAATAATTTAAATTTGACATAAAAATCCCTCAAAACTTAAGAATTTGACAGTAATTCCAATTTGTTTGAGCCAAATACAAAATATAGAATCCATCTCCTTCCAACTCTAAAACTTGCTATAAATTCTAGCTTAAAATGGTGGAAACTGAAGTACATTACAAATCATGACTTTATCAAGCAATAAATCAAATTAACATTAAACCTATGTCACTAATAAATAACTTAATGAAAATAAATTTTGGATTTTTGAACTCGTAAAGACTGAAGTTATTTGTCCTGGATGTTAATAACATATTATCCTATTTAGAAGAGCCAGGTAGTATGCCAAACCTGTTGAAGCTTTTCTGTATCATATAAAATTAGCAGAAAGCTCTTGATCTATTCCTATGTTTTAAAACATTTTCTTTCATGTCAAGAGAAAAAGAAATCCTTCATTCTCATCAAATTTTGTTTATAATTCATTCCTTAATAGGGGTGAGCAAATTCTTATTTTCTAGTTGAAAGTTTTTAAATAAATTTAGCAACCAATAAGACACAAAATTAAAAAAAAACAGTCATTGAATCATGTAATTTAGGTCATGGATAAAATAGAGGTGACATTACTTGGTGTAACAAATGACCAAATATGGAGAGAATGCCAAGAAATGCTCACCAATGTAAAATATGAACCAAGAAACTGAGCTCAGGATGGAATAACAGGTGTCAGACTGACGTGGTCCTACCTATACACTTGATAAGAAAAATATGTTAATGTAAAAATTCAACTGGTCACTGAAGCATTTTTTTTTTTAAATCAAGTCTTGATATAAAATTTTTATTATGTACCACGGTATTATGCTACCTACGGTGCTATAGGACCAATATCTATTTTGATATGTTCTCTTTAATGTTATGAAATAAAGAGAGGATACCTTATATCCACTAGCCACTGACAAAAATATTGAATTATACACATTTGCATGCCTACTGTGCAAACAATAAACATGTGTATACTGAATTAATCATCTTTTGAAACATGCATCAAACACCATGCGTGAAAACATGCTGTATACATGTGCCACCAATTTACACCCAGGAAGCATGTTTTTTTTTCCATCAATACACAGTTGCTTCCCTTGCTTTTGTATATAATTAGCATTTCAGTTGTGTATTGATGGGTATTCAAAGATAACATGAATTCAGTTGAAGCTGTATTTTGCCCTTTTTTCAATAAAATTAGCTTTAACCTTTCAAATTTGCATTTACAGTTTTTATACTTGTATACAGATAATGCTTGATAATCAATTTGGACATGATAAATAACATTTGGTCATATTAAATTAAAAATGAAATGAACTGAAAATTTTTAGTTCAAACATCAAAACAGCCAATTTTAAAGTAAACACTTCAGAATAAGAAGATATCTTTGAATGTTGCTTCATCAATATATAAGGGCGAAAATTGTATGCATTTCTTGCTTTAAATATCACCACAAAAAACCCCAAGCTATCTACAATATTACTGTCTTACAGGTAATCCAGAATCCTGTTTAAAAGTGGTTAATAATATATTATAAAATACAAAATTAATACAGAATGTTGATAGTTGCCATGACAATATTATCAGTTAGTTCCCTTAGTATATATAGATGGGAAACTAATTCCAGTTTTGTAAATTTCTAAAGAAATTAGTGACTACACACCAAGGTCTCATCTATCACAGGAAGTATAAGATCTAGATTCAAACAAAATGTTTACAATTTATTTCAGAAACATCCAAACTTCCTTTTTTTCTTTGCTATGCTTAATTTTTTTTATAGTATTTACTATTGTTAAACTATCTGATTTATTACCATGGCAACTGTCACAGATATTACATATAGAAAGGATTAAAATAGCACAGATAATATTTAAAAGCAAATATAAAGAATGAGAAATTGCCTAAACAATATAAAAATAAGAATATTGTTAGATACATTGAATTATAAGCATAGCAAGGAAGCTGAAAGTTTGAGGCATACTGCAGCTTTTGCCACATGTATTTTCTATGAAAAAAAACTGGAGAATTTGCTACGAAAAATCTGCATACTGATTACAGGTTTTCCTATGAACAAAGTCCCGTCGTACTTAAACATGTAAAAAATATTGGCGCACTTTCTGAGATGTAAATTATAATTCCAGTATTTTATCCTATATTTAATATCACATTTTTAATTCTATATACATAATACAGGAATTGTGATTAAATTGTCTGACACTGTGAAGGTTCAATTGCTATGAAATTTCACAAATGTCTTACTCTCAGCTGTTATGTTTTAAAATATAAGCATTAATAAAGTTAAGTTTCCTGTTGTCCCTTTTATTTCATGCAGAAACAAGATGTGGTTGTGAAACACTTTGCCCCTGGTAGCAATCATGTCTACAATACAAAATTAATGCTAAAAATTGCAATATACACTATAAATTGAGGTTAAATAGACATATATACTAGGCTCCATTAGATCTATTCACATATAGAGAATATAAAGCCTAATTAATGAGCTAAAAGAACAAGTGTGGACCCAAATTGATGTCTCGCCCGTCCCTACTTGGTCGCAAAACAGATGTGAAAACTTAACATGTTGGCTGAGAAAAGCAATATAGCAAACTGTTATATATAACCATAACCAAAATGCCAAATATCAGTGACCTACCACTGATGTAGATACTGGAGAACCAAACATGTTCACTAGACCGTGAAAATGAGGTCAAGGGCTAAAGCCAGATAGCAGGATGTTATGTTCCATCTAAGACAAACCCACATACCAAATATTATTGACCATACATTAAGATACTTGAAAACTCAACATGCTCACTGAACCGTGAAAATGAGGTCACAGACAAAAGCCATATAGCAGACTGTCATGTACTACCCAAGACCAACCTATATACCAAATATCATTGACCTATCACTTATAGTTACTGAGAAAATGACCTAATCACAAAATCTCAACATGCTCACTAGACTGTGAAATTGAGGTCAAGGACAAAAGCCATATAGCAGATTGTCATGTTCTACCTAAGACCAACCTACATACCATATATCATTTACCTAACACGTATAGTTACTGAGAAACTAAACTAAGCACCAAAACTTAACATGTTCATTGGACCATGAAATTGAGGTCAAGGACAAAATCATATGCCAGACTGACATGTACTACCCAAGACCAACCTATATACCAAATATCATTGACCTACCACTTACATTTATTGAGATATGGATCTAATCAGAGAAACTTAACATGGTCACTAGACCGTGAAATTGAGGTCAAGGACAAAAGTCATATGCTAGACAGACATGTACTACTCAAGACCAACCTACATACCAAATATTATTGACCTACCAGGTATAGTTAATGAGAAATGGACTTAATCAGAGAAACTTAACGTGGTCACTAGACCGTGAAATTGAGGTCAAGGACAAAAGTCATATGCCAGACTGACATGTACTACTCAAGACCAACCTATATACCAAATATCATTGACCTACCACTTACAGTTATTGAGATATGGATCTAATCAGAGAAACTTAACGTGGTCACTGGACCGTGCAATAGAGGTCAAGGTCACATGATTTTATGTCCGTTAGGTAGCACTTGATTAGTACTACCACTGGACCAAATATGATGTTCCTACATCAAAAGGTTTTCAAAATATCCTGTATATAGTAAAAGTTAACGCCGTCGCCGCCGCCGTCATACTTTGCACGCCTATGTCTCGCTTTCCGCGACTTTCGTTGCGGGCGAGACAAAAATCTAGATTTTGACCTTTTGACCTCTGTGACCTTGATCTTTGACCTGAGTTTAATAAGATTTGCATAATGGTGTTCATTTTTATATGATCAATATAAACAGGCCAAATATGAAGGTCCTATCACATCTGGTTGAAAAGATATAAGCAATGTTAAAGTTTTTGTTGAAGTTTTCGAATTTGCACTCAGTGACCTTGACTTTGACCTGACCTTAGTAAAATGTGCACAATGCTGTTCACCTTCACATCACCAATACATGGGCCAAATATGAAGGACCTATCATATCTGGTTGAAAAGATAAAGGCAATGTTAAAGTTTCTGTTGAAGTTTTCAAATTTGCACTCAGTGACCTGAACGTTTGACCTGACCTTAGTGAAATTTGTATAATGGTGTCTAGCTTTACATGATCAATACACATACCAAATATGAAGGGCCTATCACATCTGGTTCAAAAGTTATGAGTCAGGTTGAAGTTACAGACAGATAGACAGACATACAGACAGGGCAGAAATAATATGCTTCCAATCTAAAGATCCGGGGGGAATAAAAAATAATTATATGAAAATATAATTTTAAGATTCAAGATAATTAAAAGTTACATATGTATAAATGTTAAAGTAAAAGATTCTGAAAAGCAAATGGTTACAAAGACATAGAGGTACAACAAATCAATTAATTTGAATTGTGGCCTTACCAATGGATAAGAATGAGTGCATGCCCAGCTGTATTGAAGAGCTGTTTTAGTGCTGTCTGGATCAAAAGACCAGCTTCCATCTACAGTGTATGCCTGACTACTGGGAATTGTCATTTTAGAACCACCATATATAACAGCTACAGGATCTGAGGGCGTCACAGTAAGGTTGTATTCTACAGTGTCTTTTAAAGGAGTGTTCTCATATTTTGCCACCAATACAATGCTATAGTTTCCTACATCAAGGCTACTGTCTAGAAATAGTTTAGGTGTGTTTGTAGCTATGTTAGAATTCAGTGTGACTGCAGAACCAGTAGCTGAGTTATAGACTGTCCAAGCATAAGACAAAGTATAGGCGGTACATCCATATTTATTTACCATCACTTCAAATGTAGATGTTAAAGATTTTTTCCTTATTTTTTCAGATTGTCCTCCTTTAGTTAAAGTCATGGTCGAACAATGTAAAGGTTCGATAACAAATGTTCCAGTGACAGTCTGAGAGCTGATAGAATTTGATACAATCAGAGTGTAAGTATAGGTTGATGCCATCGTAAATGTCCTCTGGAGCAGACTATCTGACGTTGTATCGTTAACATTAATTGGTTGGAAATACCAGTAATATGTGACACCAATAAGGTTTATGCCTGTAACATTAAATTGTACTTGGTAATTTACAAAAAAATTTGAATTTGTTGTATCAACTTTTACACCAGATATTGGTCCAATTATTGTAAAAATACAGTAAACGGATTCCAGACTGACTTGATTAGAGGCATTCACATACAGATCATAAATTCCAGTTATTGTATAAGTATGAGATACAGTAGCTCCTGTACCTGATTTAGATGTTGTTGCTCCCGTTTCCAGCCTATAATGATAAATAACAGCAGTACCAAGAGTAGCGCTAGCTGTAGCTGATACTGCCGTGTTAATAGCTCCTGTTGTGTTACAGCCTGTTACCTGGAGACCAGACACAGGAACCTGAACCGTTATGTCTACCTGCGTAGACATCCTACTGATGTGATTATATACTGTAATGTATGCTGTTATTGTACCAGCTGTTGCAAAGACATGTGTAAGTGTGGCTGACGTTACATTTGTTAGTGTTCCTTCAATAGTCCATTCAAATATCAAATTATCTGCCCCTGAATTGTAATCTGCGGTAAATGTTACACTTTGTCCAGTTTTTGCTAAGGTTGTATCTGGAACTAAAGATAAGGATAATATTGCACCTTGGACATAAAATGTCATTTCATACTGTTGACTGCTTACCATATTTTGTACTGATACTGTTATTTTGTATGTGCCTGATGTTACAAATTCATAACTAAAGTCTGAGCCACTGGATGTTACTGGTCGAGATAACCCACTCAATGTCCATGATGATGTGTAAGTCTCTCCTGTTCCAACAATGACCGAAAATTTAACTGTTGTATTAACTGCAATGTAAGGGTAGGACTCATTCACAAGGGAGCTAATTCCCACTCCAGTTACTGCTTCCATCACAGTTATTGTTTTATTAGATGTACCATTACCTAAATTATTTTGTACTTCCAGGATGAAGGTGTAGTCACCATTGTCATTGAAGGTATGAGAGAAAGTCTTTGTGGTATGTGACAGTTCATACTGTCCTGTTGAATTTTGCAGAAACCATTTGTAAGAAAGTGAAGTGCCTGTTGGGACTACTGCTGTGACTTGTAATGCTTCACCCGTTGCTGTAGGAGAATTTTTGTCCATAATTACCTGTACTCCTGAAATTTCTTCCTGTGCATTAACTTGCACTGTTTCTTGACTGGAATTACCAAGTGCATTAAATACTGTTACAAGAACTTCATATTGCAAAGTACTTTGGAACGTGTATGTAAAATTCTGACTTACAACTCCTGGCAATGTGAATATTGTTGAAGATGCCTGTTTAACCTCCCATTGATAATACACACCTAGATAAGTATTGGGCTGTGCAGAAAATGTGTAAGCCGTATTGACAGCAGCATATTGTCCATTAACTAAATCTGATAATACTGATACACTCATTATATAATCTAATACGATTAGAGTTTTTGAGTCTGCTACAAAGTTGATTTCATTTGAAGCTTTCACAGCTACAATGTACCTTCCTGACTCATTATATTTCCCAGTTGTGTAGGTATTTGATGTCTGATGTGTCTGATCACATGTCCCACAATCCTGAAATGCATAGCTTATATCAGATCCACCAACTGCCGTTGCTGTCAAAATTGCAGATGTATGGATTTGTATTGGGGAACTATTAATAGATAGTGACACACTAGTTATACTCTCCTGAACATAAATATTAAACGTTACTGGAACGGACCCGACATCATTCACTGCAGTCAGGGTAATAGTATAAGTTCCTGCTGTTGAATATGCATGAGTCTGTGATATTCCGACCCCTGTAGTGCCATCACCAAAGTTCCAATTGTAGGTAACATTGGTTCCAAAAGTAAGAGAACCTACAAATGATGCTGTTTTTGTTGATTGTAAATAATATTTGTTGTTATTTTCGGTACAATTAAGACAGGTTATCTGTAAACCTTCCACAACTTGTTGTACTTTGTATGTTGTTGTTCCATTTTCATGACTAACATCATTCCACACCATGACAGAAACTGTCACAACTTCTTCCGATGACCGGGTTAATGTTAATGTGTTGACAGTGCCTGTTACTACTGTACTGCCATAGCTCCATGTATATCTCAAGTTCGTTCCACCTGTAACAGTAGCTGTTATGACCACACTTGCTGTTCCTGTCGAGGACAAAGCAATGGGACCATTATTTCCGAGAGAAACACCTGTCACTGTATCCTGTATCTCTACCGTAGAATAACCTGTAATCTGTTTTGAAGTACTTTGTGCCTGGATGGTTACTGAAAAGTTGTAGATTCCTGCTGATGTAAATGTGTAGGTTGGAGAAAAAGTACTTCCTTTTATGTAAGATGGCGTTGGTGATATATGAAATTCCCACGTTAACACTAAATCACTTTGGTTATAATATAAAACATCTACTGTAACACTAAATAGTGAGTTCGTAGCTTTATACGGATCATAGTGGAATTCCATTATTTCTAATGTATCTCTGTCTACAGAATAAATCTCCTTATAAACGTTTTCTGAAGACAGTTCATTCCATGCTACCAATGTTATATTAAAACGGCCAGTCTGAGCAAAAATCACTGAGAATGCATTGGTCGATATATTTCCTGAGGACAAACTTAATGCTGGTACTTCAAAACTGTACGTGAGCGAATTTCCGGTGGTTACTGAAGCAGATAAAGATACCGAGGAATTTACCTCAATTATTCTGTTGCTTACAATAGATAATCCAGTTATAACATCAAAAACTTTTACAGTGACTGAAGATTCAATGGTCTGAGCTCCGTTGCTAACTGAAACAGTCACATAATATGTCCCGGCTGTACTGAAAGTGTGAATTTTTTCTTTCGATGGACTGGTTTCAATGTTTGTGTCATTGAAGTCAAAACTGTATTCCAAGGTACCATAATCAGCAGTTGACAGGTTGGGAATAGTTGCTTGAAAATCAACATTGGAGCCTGTTTGTATCCTTTCAGGTGATGCTGAGACTGATACAGAAGGCATTTCTTCTACAACACGTACAGTTTGAGAAACGGTTTCTTTATTAGAGAACTCATCCGTGATAGTAAGCCTGAAAGTGTATGTTCCATTTATTGTATGTGTGTGTGATTTGGTCAGTTGTAGTGATGTTGAAGTTGTCTCATGACGCCTTGTTACTGATCCTGTTTCAAACTCCCACAGAACAGATATATAAGCGTTAGCATTAACGGTAGCTGTCGCTTGGAATTGAACCGCAGTATTTTTGGTTACAGTCGCGGGTATCCCTACTAGGTTCAGATTCTGTACATTAGCAGCATATCTACCATACACAGTAATAGTATCTGACATGGAACTGAAGCTGTCAGATATCTGTACACTGACATTATAAACATCTTTATCAGTAAACGTGTGAGTAAATGCTCCTGCAGTCGTGGCATTGTGTTCACTACTTCCATTTACATAATAACTATATGCTGTTGGATTTCCACTCGTAATCGTTGTAGTGAAACTTGTCACCGTGTCAATTTCCACTAGGTAGCCATGGCTAAAATCAGTGAGATTGAATTCAACTGAGAGTGGCAGAAACACTTGGGCATGTACTGTCTTATTGCTAGAACCAATATTATTTTTCATCTTTACTTTGACTTGGGTCGTACTTCCGCTGTTGTAGGAGAAATTATATTTAACAAATGTAAATGGTTCCGCAATCCAGTAATTGCTGCTATCACTAAGTGAACCAATTACTGTTTGGAGGCTACTAGGACATGACGAGCTAAATGACGAGTCGTACGTATTTCCTTCTATTTCCCATTCAGCGTCAAGATTTGTTCCCCTCTTAGCTGCAACTACTAAATATGTTTCAGAGTCTGCTCCCACGTTAAATGTCTCTATTCCTCCACTTGATGACTGAATCGATGGATACAGCCATACCAGGTCTTCTTCTCCTATATCTTCTTCAACTGTTACAGTACAGGTCTTACTTATACCACTATCAGGAAGACTTATTTCATATGTATATGTTCCTGCAACAGTGGAGTACTGTAAAGAAGGTGGTAGATTTACTTCTTCGGGGATGGTATAAACAGCCTGGAAATAACATGCTGTATTGTTACGCCAAGTCACTGACGTTGTATCTATAGTATCACCAGTAGAATACCAAGTTGATGAAATCACTTGTAGTGTATTCTGAAGCATTGAAATGTCAGTTTGATCACACTTGATTAAGTCCCTACCAGTGGAAACCTGAAATCCCAAAATATCACCTTCATTTACTTGTATATCGCTTGCATCAACAGAATAGTAACCATTCTGTCCAGAAGATACAGCTACGACTGTCAGTCCAGTGACTCTGTATGTTGGTCGACTGCCAACAAATGGTGTACTACAATACGTATCAGTACAGGGACATGGATCAGCTACTGGGATACATGTATTAGAGTGATAACAGACGTCCATCCCTTCATTACAATATGGAGTAGCAGGACATGATGAAACTGTACTTGAACAAGAACCATATTTGCCACCATACTTATTACAACCTGAAAAATAGTAATAATTCTTCCTTTACATTTCACTATTACAATTATGAACATAAGAAGAAAAGATTTGATAAAGATCAGACTACACTATATTTTCCATACGGGGCCATTATATTTTCTTAATTACCTGGACTGGGTTGCACAAAAGTCAATTAAAGTGAATTGACGTTTAAATCTTAAGTGTAAAATAATTTTGGTTGACTTTGTTAAGGATTCAATTTACACTTGAAATTTAAACGTCAATTAACTTTAATTGGCGTTTGCGCAACCCAGTCCTGAAATTCAATTAAAGGTGAAACAATTTTCTCAAAGTGGCACGTCTGCCAAGTAACATATCCAAATGATGACACAACTTTAAAGTCTAATAAGAAATTTCTATCACATCACCAAACTTGGGTGTGCAAATTAATGATTAATCATTTTGCCTGTCAGATCCTTGGGCTTAAATGTCATCATTAATTGATGAGGCTTTAGTATTTTTTACATGCAATGAGGTTCACTGAATCAAAATTCTTGTCAATCTGGAAGTGTTTCATGATCACTTGGGCATTTTAGAACTCAGATAAGTTATATGCAAAGTGAAAGTAGCATGGCTTCGTTTATATTTTATATAAGTACTACTTTTGACCATGCCAGCAGTTGATTGGTCATTTAGTAGTCGTATCTTAACACTTATGCCCCGAGTAACAGTTGTGGAGAAACCTTTAGAATGAAATGTAATGCAAGTACCTATGAGAAATTAATATTATGTCTTTATAAATTCTTGTATCAACTGAAAAAAATCACAATAGATACAACATGTGAATTGAAAACCCCTATCTTACCATTCCAAAAATCTACTTAATGTTAAAGTTTTAAATGAAGAAAATCTACTGTTCATAAATCAGCTTTTTGGTTCTTTGATGCCCAGAAATGTTAAGAGCTCTACAGATTCTGTCAACTCCTAACTAAAAGTTTACAAGAGGAATAGAAAGAAAAGAATTATCATTGACATCCAATGAAATATAAAAATTTAACAGACTTTGAAAAATTAACCTTCTGACCCCTTATAGCTTGGAAACAGTAAGAGATATGTCAAATTAGTTGAAATACTACTGAAAGCTTACAATATGAGGAATCCAAAGAAAAATAAAGATTTTACATATTTTGAAAACTTAAAAATTTTGCCCCTTTGAATCAATGTAGCTCAAAAACATTAAGAGCTACTCCAAATCTGTTGACAAATTTTGAAAGCTTGCATCAAAACGAATCCAAAGAAAAAAATCCCATCCAATACAATGATAGTTATTTTTAAATCAAAGCTCTATAAGAGCTGAAGGTGTTTGTATGTGTTGAAGTTAAATAATTCACCTCATTTCCACTTCCAATTTCAAAGTTAGCCATACCACTGTCCAGTCAAAATATGATATCAAAATTTGTTAGGAATATGACAACTTCCTAAATTATGAGCATTGTTTTAATGATATGAGTTATTAACCTTTTTAATTCTATCAAAGGAATTGTGGAATATTGATTAACATAAATATTTTCATGCAGAGGATATTCAGACAGAAAGGGCCACTCTTTACGTACATTTTAAGATGCATGCAATTCCCCCTCGTGAACATGAACGATTATGCAAGACGAATTTTGAACATGGATTGACAAAGTTAATAATAATTATAAAATTAAGATAAGGAAAATAAGCCGATCAGAGAAAATGAAACTACCTACATGCATCGTGTTGGACTATTTATATCCACATGCAAATTAACGTACATGCGCATCGAGTGCAAATTTGGCATTTCCACAGAAGCAATCAAATAATCGAGAATCCTTCACACTGTGGAACATCTCCCATTTCTGATTATGGCGGAACCACAGCAGAGACATATAATTACATCTAGATACTGGTATGTGTGCCGTTTGTCTCAAATCAAAACATATCGTAAATGTAACAACATTCTGCGCCCTCTAGCGGCTGATCGAGATTAACTGAATATTTATTCTATACACATATATATTCAGGTTCGTACAGAAATGACTGCGTGAAGATCAGGCAGTTAACGTATCAAAACATCATGAAAATTTCAAAAATATACTGGCACAAGTGTTATAACAAAAGCATTTTGGCATTTTTAGAGATTATCCTGTTTATTTATATTCCTACGCGTGAAACAAATATTTCGTTTTGATGAAATGTACTCGATAATCGTTTAATTTCTCATTACAGGAAATTAAATTAGTTTATTAATAGCGATGTTGTAATTTAACATGGATTTGGGTGTATCATAAACGTCTCGAACTGTACATTCAAGCCAATTCGACACCTCCTTTTTTAGTTTCAATCCGCAATCACTTTAAAGCCTTTTGGCACCCCGATTCCCTTTTTAAACTATGTTCAAACATTTTCACCATTTCAGGACAATAGTATGTAACGTTTATCCAAATTATTCAGTAAATTACTGTATTATTTACATTTTTAAGTAGACCTTTTAACCTGTTTTTTAACTTTTCAAAGTTTCCTGCCTTGCATGTATTCTATTTTTATCCAATTCAAGCTAAACCGATAGCTAAGTTGTTCTATTAGAACACCAAAAATTATATGCAGATCTGCAATTTGGATCCCGCTCCTCCCTTATAGCTCTAAAAGGATGGCTGCTGTTACTAAAAATAGAACATAGGGGTAAATTGCCGTTTTTTGCAAATTACTCGAAAACCACTAGATATCAAAATTCTGACTAGGGTAAAAATGATCAGCATGATGAGATCTACCTGCCCTGCAATTTTGAAGAATATCCGTTTACCTGTCTTGGAGTTATTGCCCTTTTTTCCGTAAAAATTTCAGTTTTTCGTTACTTTTAGTCTTATATATTGAAAATGGTAGAAGATAGAAGTGAAGTTTATCAAACAAAAATGGTCAGCATATTAAGATCTACATGTCCTGCAATTTTGAAGAAAATCTGACAACCCACATAGGAGTTATTGACACTTTTTCTTTGAATTTTCCCAATTTTTTAACGTTTTTACTTTCATTTCAAAAACTGTTTGAGATAAGGTTAAATGTGAATTGCAAAAGTGTTGAGGTTTCCAGAACTACAATTTCTACATATGTCCAAGATGGCCACCAGCAGGGAAGATAGTTTAACATAGGACCCTATGGGAAATGCATTCAAAGATCTCCTCTGAAACCACTGAGCCAATGGGGACCAAATTTTGTCACAGTAGTCTTTGGATGGTCCCCTTTACAGTTTGTGATTTTTATGTTCGTACTTCATCCAAGATGGTCGCCAGCATGGGACATGGTTCAACATAGGACCCTATGGGAAATGTATTCAAAGATCTTCTTCTCTGAAACTACCAAGCCAAACTGAATCAAACTTGGTCACAATAGCCCTTGGGTGATCCCCTTTAA
Organism: Modiolus philippinarum; assembly: GCA_002080025.1. Taxonomy (NCBI): domain Eukaryota; kingdom Metazoa; phylum Mollusca; class Bivalvia; order Mytilida; family Modiolidae; genus Modiolus; species Modiolus philippinarum. The sequence goes on from MJUU01034617.1 coordinate 63,111, forward strand.
AGTTTGTGATTTTTACGTTCGTACCTAATCCAAGATGGCTGCCAGTGTGTAGCACAGTTTAACATAGGGATCCTACGGGAAATGCATTCAAATGTCTTCTCCTCTGAACCCACTGAGCCAATTGTTACCAAATTTGGTTACAATAGTCTTTAGATGTTTCCCTTCAAAGTTGTGATTTTTATGTTCATACCTCATTCAAGATGGCCACTAGCAGGGAGCATAGTTTAACATAGGGACTCTATGGGAAATGCATTCAAATGTCTTCTCCTGTGAACCTACTGAGCCAATTGGAACCAAACTTGGTTACAATTGTCTTTGGGTGATCCCTTCCAAAGTTTGTGATTTTTAGTTTGTACCTCATCCAAGAATGAAAATATAACATCTGGTGAACTGATTTATAGTATGAATGGGTGGTCTATTGGTGACAATGAATAAAACCAGTCACCAGGTGAGCGATACAGGCTCATGTGAGCCTCTAGTTATACAATGGCAAATCTTGTGGACGCAACTCCTCAGAAACCGCTGGCCAGAATTCATTCAAATTTTAAAGGATTGTTAGTCACCATTAGTACTAGATCATATCGCATCGCCATTTTGATTCGTCAAATTTTTTGGGAGTTATGGGACTTTGATTATTTCCACATTGTTATACAATGGCAAATCTTGTGGACGCAACTCCTCAGAAACCCCGGGTCAGAATTAATTCAAATTTTACAGGATTGTTAGTCACTATTAGTACTAGATCATACTGCATCGCCATTTTGATTCATCAAATTTTGTGGGAGTTATTGGACTTTGATTATTTCCACATTGTTATACAATGGCAAATCTTGTGGACGCAACTCTTCAGAAACTGCTAGTCCGAATTCATTCTAATTTCACAGGATTGTTAGTCACCATATGTACAAGTTCATATCGCATCGCCATTTTGATTCATCAAATTTTTCAGGAGTTATTGGACTTTATAGACTTAATGCATGCTACAGCTTGGGAACACTTTGTGGGCGCCACTCCTCGGAAACCACTGAACGGATTATGCTGAAATTTTGTTTGAACATTTGCCACCATATGTACTTGATCATATTATGCCGCCATTTTGATTGGACAAATTTTACGTGAGTTATGGGATTTTATCGACTTAATACATACTGCAACATGTGAAGACTTTGTGGACACATCTCCTCAAAATCCAATAAAGGGATTTTGCTGAAATTTTGCTTTGCTGTTTGCCACCTAATGCAGTTAATCATATCCTGCCGCCATTTTAATTCACAAAATTGTACATGAGTTATGGGACTTAATCGACTTTACAGCAGCTGCGGGGGACATAGCTAAGCGTAGCAATCTTGTTAGGATATTTTAACACAATATTTCTTGGCACAAAAGAAAAGCTGGGATTGCTTGTGGGTATTTAAAAAAAGGCCAGACAGGACAAAATAAGGTGTTTTAATGTATTTGGCTGTAGATTCTTTCTTATATATCCAATTTTGATAAGGTTTCTTTCAATGTGCTCCTGATGAAATTTCCAATCAGTAGTATGTTATTATTTCATGTCACATGTACTGTCATGAGATAAATTTGGACCAAAAGGGGGAATCTTATAAGATTATTTTTATAATATTTGGTCAAATTTGACGCAGTTTTTTCAATGGAATTCCTTATGAAAAATTGATATTGTTGTTTGATCTACGGTCATAAAAATCACAAACTTGAAAGAGCATACCCTGGTGATGATTCAGGCCAAGTTTGGTTAGTATTGGCTCAGTAGTTTAAGAGGAGAAAATCTTTGAATAAAAGTTAACGGACAGACGGACGACGGATGCCGAGTGATGGCAAAAGCTCACATGGCCTTGGCCAGGTGAGCTAACAATGTGGAAATAATCAAAATCCCATAACTCCCACAAAATTTGACGATTCAAAATGGCGAAGCGATATGATCTAGTACTAATGGTGACTAACAATCCTGTAAAATTTGAATAAATTCTGACCAGCTGTTTCTGAGGAGTTGCGCCCACAAAAAACGTGACACACTGACCCACAGACACATGGACGCAGGCCATTACCATGTCCCTCCGTGGCACTGTGGTGGGGGATAATAAATGATCCACCATAACTTCAGTGATTGCAGGAAAAAAAGTGTCTATAGGATGCCGCCGACACAAAAAAACAGACACTGCCAAAATCATACCTCAAAATTTGTTTGAGTCATATAAAATGAAACAATTCATGTG
>MJUU01034618.1:0-12355 GCA_002080025.1 Modiolus philippinarum
GTTATATGGATCTGAAGTGTGGGGTTATGAAAATATGAAAATTATTGGACAGTTTCATTTGAAATTTTGCAAGCGAATACTTGGAGTTAGAAATAATACTCCTAACTTCATGGTTTATGGTGAATTGGGTAGATTTCCTCTTGAAATTCGTGTTAAGTTAAGAATGGTTTCATTTTGGTGTAAATTGTTGCAAAACAATACGAAATTAAGCAGCACATTATATAGGTTGATGTTGTCTTTAAAAAATAAAAGAATGTGTAGTTTCAGATGGTTAGATTACATAGAATCAGTATTTAATGATACAGGTATGGGATATATTTTTCTTAGTCAGTTTGAATCTTTTGACAAGTCATTACTTGATCAACTATTACGTGACCAGTTTATACAGAAGTGGTTTAGTGATATTATTAATTCGTCTCGCTGGCAGTTTTATTCCTCTTTCAAAAAAGAATTTCAATTGGAAAATTATTTAATTAGATTGCCCGAATCATCCCGAGTTTGGATCACTAAACTAAGGACTTGCAATTTGCGTATCCCTATTGAAATAGGTAGATGGAAAAATATTCCAAGAGAAAATCGTTTTTGTAATTTTTGTAATGAATATATTGGTGATGAATATCATATATTTTTTGTTTGTAATGATGTTAATCTTGTTAATCTTAGAAATAAATATTTAGCTTCATATTATGTGAAATATCCTAATTATAATAAAATGACAGGACTGTTATCATACTGTAACACAGAGGTTTATAAAAGGTTTTCAATGTTATTCGTAAAATCGCCCTCCTCCTCCCGTGACACTAAATGTTTGTTTGTATATTTTCTAATATGTTTCAATTATACTATTATGCTATTTATATGTTTATTGTGCTTCATGATTCATGACATGTTCATTCTGTTATGTTTAGTTTATCATCAATTATGTATATTTTGTCCTCATGTTACACATTGTAAATTGTGTCTGAGTGTATCCAATAAATCTTGAATCTTGAATCTAAGATTTCACAACAACAACACATACGTTGCTAGGTTACGGTTATGTCAATTTCAGTTCCGAGTCTTAAAATTAGGAACTGTTGTAAATTTCTATTATTGTCATTTTTTGATATGGATTTTTGGGTGATTCAAAGTTAAAAACTTTATTTACACAAAATAAAATGAATATGGAGTGAATAAAATGTGAAATTGTACTTTACGAACGTCCTTTTGTAAAAAAAAATATACGCATGTGCTAAAAATATTGTTGGAATTAGAACATAGCTTTGTTTCCAACTCATATTAGAATTTCGATTTAATCGGGGACGTATATCTAAATAAGCGTCCCTGATTTAATGATAACAGTGATTCTTCATCATTCCACAGAAAATCAGATAATCTTACCATTGCTTGCAAGTAAAATATTCGCGATTCTTTATTCAAGCAAAGTCATAAAGAAAGCAATTAAAAGATTAAATTTTCGTGTATATTGTATTTTTTATGGTTGTTTTGATTAAGATTGTGCGTTTTGTAATATCATTTTTGTTTTTGTAAGGTTTGAATTTTTCCTGTTTTGATTTTTCAAATTTTATTGTTCTGTTCGATTTCAGTTCCTTCTGGTTTAATGAACAACCTCTAATCGCCGAGAAAAACATGTTTTTGCCTAAAAAGACCAAAAACGTCAATCCATACATTATGTTTTCGATTTAATGGACAACCAGTGGTTCTACATCATTCTAGAGAAAATCAGGTCACCAAACATGTAATTAAATCGTTCAATTGTTTTCCATTTTTAAAACTGAATTTTACATGCATCAAGAATGACTACATACATCAAGATGTAGACAGGAATAAAAGCCCTGTCCTTGATAAACTGGAGTTATCTATGTATTGTGTGCGTTTTTGTCACATGTACATTCACTCCATATCCTTTCATTTTTCCTAAATAACGAAGGTACTGCAAATGGTCATTTCGATAACTGCAAAACAAATCAAATCATTTGAAATACCACATACCAAAAGATGTATAACTGCTGAGAGAGGACAAATAACCAATATGATATGAACATCTGAGGATAGCACTTTGCTTGAAGAATACTCTCCTAATTAGTTTTAAAGTTTACAAAAATTGGGATATTGCAAGTTTCCAAATAAAATGGGTTTTATGATCGGCTCCAAAGAACTGACTAAGTGCTTTGTGAATACCCGCTGGACTTATATTCCACCAGCAAAGCCATCGACTCATGTAGTAATAACAACAATAGCGACGCTACAGTAAATATAGTTTCTGGAGATGGGCATTTTGACAAGTGTAAATCAAATCAAAGCATTTAGAAGACCGCAATTCGAAAGATATTTTTGGTGATAGAGAAGAAATTACATGTTTGATCTAAATGGAACGCTAAATTCATGTAAGGACAGCATTTCGTGCTTAGTTTTAAGCAAAGTTTACAAAAAATTAGAAATTGCAATTGCAAGTTCTCAAAATAAAATCCGTTTTAGGACCGGCACTGAAAGTACTGACTACTTGGTTGATAAGTACCCTCTGGACTAACATCCCACCAACAGAGGCATCGACTAAGAGGTAATAACTCAATTATGACGTTACTGTAAATACAGTTTCCGCAGACTGCAATTTCGGCAACTTGTGTCCCTTTAGTGTAGATTAAATCAAGCTATTCTGAAGGTCATAAACCATAAAAATGTATCTACATTTATAACTGCTAATAGAGAACAAGTAACCAACAGTCAGAAAAATTTTCAAAGTAAGTTTCCAATTAAATCGGTATTCGAGCTAGCCTACTGGTTTGGTGAATACCCTAGGGACAAACGTGCCACCAGCATAGGCATCGACCCAGTGATTATGAAATAAATGTAACTTAATACAATAATTCATGGAAAAAATATCCCTTAGGATATATCAGCATAGTAGGAAAAGAAACTCTCGATAAACTTGTTCTTACAGAATTCTATGTTATCAAAATAATTCTCCAACATGTTTAAATTATGTTCTATGATATTGCAGAAATTGTTTGGAATGATCATATATTTCACGAGCAATTCTAAATAAATCTATACTAGTCTACTTGCATTCCATATGATCAGTCACACGCAGTGAAGTTCATAAACAACAAAGAAGTCAGACATTCACAACAAATACATCGTGTTAATTAGGTTAAGCTGAGCAATAACTCAAGACACTGTGATCTGTTACCCAAAATATCAATTATCACGTGAATTTATAATTAGAGTGGACAATTATATAGTTAATTAAACGAGTTAGGATGTAAAATAACTATAACACTTGAATTATAGTACCACAGCCGTGATCGTGTACATGATGTGACAAAACGAGATTTTTGACCAAATTTGACGTCCAATCCTACACAATTTTTGTGAAAAAGTTATAATTCCAATCCTGCACATAAACAAAATAATTTGTAAATGGGTAACATGAATAAGCAAATCTGTCAGGGTGTAGAGTTTGATGTAATTGTTTCATCTATGGTGAATGAAAGGGTATGGAGTAAATGCACATGAGACAAAGTCTCTACAAACACATTGTAAAATCAAGCAAAGAAACCACGCTTTTTTTTGTTGTTCTTCATCTTGAAGTCACCATGAGTCTTTTCCCCACAATTAGTCTTTTCCCTAACATTCAGGATCTTCAAATCAACATGACCATCCGCTTCAATCATGGCGTTTGATCAAAGAATAAACAATTTTATGTTCACGTTATCGATGTCAAAAACGGATAAGAAACTGAAAAAGACCTTCTTGATCACAGTTTCATTTTAATTTAGTCATAGAAATCGTAGGACAAAGAAAAATGAACTCTCTCACGCTACCCGTTTTTGACCAATATCGTCCGCCATTTTGTCTTGACAAATAGTTGCACAAGACCACGAAAGTGAGTATGAAATCTTTCCTTGGCCCGCTGAAAATTGGTGATCCTAAAAAAAAATACATAAACATAACTCACACTAGTTGAAATTTATCAAATATGCTTTTATAAAACACGCAAAACAATAAAATGACATCCCTGCAAATTATCTGCATAACTATATGCAATATCAAAAACCAATATCTCCGAAAAACTGAGGTTAAGTATTTTTACAGATTGTTTGTCCGTATATTTAATTTTGAATATTAATAACTTAACTATCACTTTGAAAGATTAGTTTTCATTATCAATAACCTAATTCACTCTTTGAATTGTTGTAAAGTTTGCTCTTTCAGTTTCATACATATACTATGAATGAGACAAAATCATGAATGTAAAGTGGACGGATAATAATGTCGGAAGATTTTTTTTTTACAAATAAAACAATAGATGCAGTCAATATTTACACAATATTATACACTTTAAGCAAAAAGCTTTCTTTTGTGCATTCTAGGGTGTTGTTTTCGAATAAGATCCATTTCATCAAGGAGTTGTTTTTCTCGTTCTCTTAACTTCCTGGTTTCATCATCACCGACATTCTTGGCTGACCTTAGTTGACCTAGTTGACCTTTCACCCTGTCGAGTTCTTTCCGAAGTCTTTCCACGTCTGCTTGTAGAGTGCTTTCAAGTTCCAACCTTTTCTTCTCTTCATCCGACAGACGTTCCTTTTCGTGTTTCAGTTCATCAGTGGTTTTTCTCAATTTCATTTTCAGGTTTCCAATTTCAGTTTCCAACTTCTTGATTTCTTTCTCTTTCGTTTCAACAGAGTCTGGTCTGCTTTTAACGACTCTTTCCTTGTCAAGTTTTGCTTGTAAAATTTTCTTTTCAAGACGAAGTTGTTTAAGTTCTCTTTCCTTTTTATTAAGTTCATCATTCAGTTCCCTTACTTTTGTCATTTTGTTTTCAAACGCTTGTTCCGCTGCTTTAACGGCCATTCTTTCAAATTCAGGCTTCAGCTGCTCAATAGCCATTCTTACCATTTGCTTTGTAAACGTTCCAACAATTCTGAAAATGTAAAAGTAAGTTTCAAAAATACACTGAAAAGGCTGAGTGAGTCTCACTTTTTGGGTACTTTTAAATCTAAGCTCTAGTGAACCATATCAAAGGAGAAAACGTATTATTTCTTCTATAGCCAGTACTTCGTTGCTGGACCGAAAACCCATTTTATTTGGAAATTTTAAATATCTCAATTTAACAAAAAATTGTTTAAAACTTGGGAGTATCTCCCTCTCGCATAGCTCTGTCCTTGACTGGTTTTAGCTATATTATTTAGATCCGTTTGGTAATTTATTCTCTAATAGCTTTTTACACGTATTTCGGTTTCTGGATTTCCAAATGTTTTGATTTGATCTGCACTGAAGAGACATAAGTTGTCGAAATGCCCATATGCAGAAACTAAAATAACAGTAACTTCGGCATTTTGTTATTCTTCGTGTGATATTATCAAAAAAAAAGAGTGAAAAAGTTGGGGGTGGCATTACATTCCCGTAAAGGTACGTGTACCTCAAGGATTTGCATACGCATGATCAAGGCGAACGGAGCTGCAGCATTTGGGATTAGACTGGGGTATAGGAGAGTTAATTTGGTAGAAGTCTCTTTTTCAAGCAAATGAAGTGGAAAGGACCTTAATGAAAGGAAACAACACTACTGTTTGATCTTGGATATCATTGAAAACGACAAAGAGGTCACTTGAGTTGGTGTCATTTGTTTTGTTTTCTGTCATCGGGAGTATGAATATAACAATGCATTCACAAAACATTACCATGCAAGTTGAAGAGCAAAAAGTTGAAATGTTCGATAGGGGTTCACTTAAGTAAATTCTTGAAATTAAATTCTTTTAAAATCAGGAAGATTTATTAGATTTATTATATTTCTACTTTCTACTATATATTGTTGATAGCATTTGGTATAATAGATTTAATACGCATGTAAACTATCATGTAAATATGGAATAAAAGATATTTTATTTTTGATACGGACTTTATCACGGCAAATATCAAGTGAGCCCGTCAGGGTAACGGCGAGCTTAATGCGTTACGCCGTGATAAAGTCCGTATGAAAAACAAAATGTCCTATATTTCTTTTATAAAACTTTATAATGAATAAAAATAAGCTGAAATTTCTATTAAAGTACAATTATCTATTGTTTATTGCAAAAATTTATATGAATTCACCATTCAACGTACTAATATTACGTGTATGAACACGAAAAATAGTGCCAAAACATGACTTTGAACAGCATAGCAACCCGCACATGACTCATTCACATTGACCTGATGAAAGATATTTATTCCTTGACATTTGGCTGTTTACATGATGCTGTACATTAATTTTTTTTGTAGATTCGGAATTACAAATGTATATGTTTAACGGTATTTGCTGCTCCTTTCAGCAACAACGATTATATATTCAAAGCATTAGATCTTAAGGTAGTAGACCTAGGTTAAGGGACATAACTATTAAAAATCATAGGTGAGTTTGTTGAAATCATTTTCATAAACAGATTCTAAGCCTCTGAGTAACATAGATGATTTTTTATTCTTTTTCACGTCAATGCTTAAAAAGCATTGATGAAACTAACTATTTCAAACGTCTTACTGATTTAAAGAGTTATCTCCCTTAACCTAGGTCTACTACCTTAAGTGTGTAATCATGCTAAGTTCTCTGAGGCACAGTATCGCCAAAGTTATGTCCAAGGACAGATTTCAAAGTGTTATTCTGAGGTAAAGTCTGAAAGGTCTTATTTCAACTCTTTGCTGTAAAAACCAGGAGTTCTGATCTGGGTTATTAAGAAGCACTAATTATTTAATCGGGTCTTTGGAGTAAAAAATATTAATGAGGCTACATAAGAGAAATATATATAATGCATTTAACGCGGAATGAGAAATTCTTTTCTATATATTTTAACGTAAAATGCAAATAACGACTCTCCAGCACAAAAACACGGAAAACAAAATGGCAAACGCAATTTATGCATGGAGTCCTATCTCCCCTTATTCTAGAATACATTTGTTTGGTCTAAATAGATTCAGTGATACAGTTGTTTTTGATGTCCGTGTTCAGCTCTTATATTTTAATTCTATTTTTTTTAACTTCATAGTTCGTTTTTTTTTTCTGTCATATAATTAGACTATATCGACAAACGAATACAGAGGAATACTTAGAGAAGGGAAAAATAAACAAAACTGAAGCAATACAAATAAGGGCAGCAGTACAAACAAAAACGACAATGCAACGGACACAAAACCGAAATGCTAGAAATGTAACCTCACAAAAAAAAACGGTAGTATCTTCAGGTACTAGTATATTCACACTGTAATTAGAAAGTCCTGTATCGAGACATTCTTCAGATGTGTAGGTACTCCAACGAGGACTTTTTTCAGCAAAGTTTGACGATTTATCAATTACATAATGAAGATGTGGTGCATGAAGACGCACGTTTAGTGTTGTACTTAAGTTACAACCTATCCCTTTTTACTGCAAAGTTAAGTTTCAAATATATTCATGAATGCACGTAGGTGCACGGCAATTTTAACTTTTACGTGTTTTTGCAGTTTTCTCGAATTTTCGTCGAATTTTCGTCGTAGTTAATCTTAAAAAGTGGTCAAATCGTCGAAACTCCAAAAAAATTGAACCACTTTTTCCTTAGCTCTTAATTAAAAAAGGTATTCGAAGAAAAGAAATACCGGAAGTGTACAAATTGTAATTGTTTACTAGTAATATGTTAATTTATCCTTAATCTAAATTTGTTGGAGATTAAAAATTTAATTCTTATTATTGAAGCAGATAACTATCTTTTTGCACCGTTATATTCATTGAAGCGAACATTCATTTTTTTCGTTGGAGTACCTAGAATTAGTTTGTCGATATTTTTCCATGATTGATCTGAAATGTGGCTACCACCACGTAGAGGTGAAAAAAAAATATAATAAAGAAAAAAGATTACAGGAAACACATGAAAACACCTACAATAACACCTGAAAATAACGATCAAAGGCCACTGTCTACAAGGAATTGTACACGAAAACCGCAAATGAAAGACAAAATACGAACGTAAACAACGATAAGAACTTTGGACATTGGCATAGTACCGGCAAAAGCTAAGGAAGTTAGGGTAAAATTGGGTAAAAGGTTCCCCAATTTTCATTTTCTCCATCTAGTTTCCTAATAACATAATAAACAAACAAATAAACCCCAATACAGGTATGATACAAGAGATCTATCTTAAAAAAGGAAAAGAAAAAGAGACAAAACGAAATTTGGAAAGATGTGTCAAGGAGTGATCGCCCGTCTAGCTCAACGACTCTTCAACATATTACTCCGTCCAGTTTCTTATAGAAGTGAAAATATGGACATGAATGATACCTCTTAGAAATCAGTGGTATGGGTTGTAAATTCATAATTACCCTATGCTCCTGCGAAATTCCTGAAACTCTTTGCCTTCCTCTTCAGACATAAACTCTAAAGCGTTTGTCACGTGATCTGTAAGAACAAGTACATAGATCATTATAGAAGTGCTTTTTGTATACTATACAAGAGAAAATGACTTTTGACCCCACCGCAATTTTTGCGCCTGTCCCAAGTCAGTAACAAGTTGATTATTGACTTGTCCTTGTCTTCTTATAAGATTTTAGTTTCTTGTTTTTCTGGTTATTGGGTGTGATTTGTTTCAATTGATTTATTCACTTTTTACTTTTTGGGGCCATTTAGAGCTTGCTATATGGCGTGAGGTTTCTCACTGTGTTGATGACCGTACGGTGAATCCTAGATGCTTTGTTTTTGGTTGTTGTAATCTGGAGATTAGATGTTATCTCGTTGACATTTACCCTATTTCCTTTCTTTTTCATATTAAACATGTTGTCAATTTAGGTTGATGTTCAAAGAATAAGGTAACTACTAAAAGTCTCTTTTCCTATTGCAGCTACCACAGTACATATATACTGATATTTAAAATGAAGAGTTTGCAGTAACACTAGAAATTTACATTTTATAGAACAGAGTATTTTTTTTTACCCCTTCGAATATTATTTCGGATTTCGAAAGTAGCTACAATATGATCTACCGAACTTGATTTTTTTTGTAAATGATGCATTGATAGCAGAGTGTTTTCAGTTAGTTTTCTTGTCTCTTGTCGCTTCCACTGCTATACATTTAAATACAGATGTTATTAAATTCTTATAAAAGGTTTTCCTTATATNTTAGAAATCAGTGGTATGGGTTGTAAATTCATAATTACCCTATGCTCCTGCGAAATTCCTGAAACTCTTTGCCTTCCTCTTCAGACATAAACTCTAAAGCGTTTGTCACGTGATCTGTAAGAACAGGTACATAGATCATTATAGAAGTGCTTTTTATATACTATACAAGAGAAAATGACTTTTGACCCCACCGCAATTTTTGCGCCTGTCCCAAGTCAGTAACAAGTTGATTATTAACTTGTCCTTGTCTTCTTATAAGATTTTAGTTTCTTGTTTTTCTGGTTATTGGGTGTGATTGTTTCAATTGATTTATTCACTTTTTACTTTTTGGGGCCATTTAGAGCTTGCTATAGGGCGTGAGGTTTCTCACTGTGTTGATGACCGTACGGTGAATCCTAGATGCTTTGTTTTTGGTTGTTGTAATCTGGAGATAAGATGTTATCTCGTTGACATTTACCCTATTTCCTTTCTTTTTCATATTAAACATGTTGTCAATTTAGGTTGATGTTCAAAGAATAAGGTTACTACTAAAAGTCTCTTTTCCTATTACAGCTACCACAGTATATATATACTGAAATTTAAGGTAGTGGACCTAGGTTAAGGGAGATAAGTCTTTTAATTTGTAAGACGTTTGAAACAGGCAGTTTTATTGATGCTTTGTAAGCATTTATATGAAACAGAATTAAAATCAACTATGTCACTTAGAAGCTTAGAATATATTTATAAAAATGGTTAAAACAAACGTTAAAGTGATTTTTAAGAGTTATGTCCCTTAACCTAGGTCTACTACCTTAAAATGAAGAGATTTGCAGTAACACTAGAAATTTACATTTTATAGAACAGAGTATTTTTTTTACCCCTTCGAATATTATTTCGGATTTCGAAAGTAGCTACAATATGATCTACCGAACTTGATTTTTTTGTAAATGATGCATTGATAGCAGAGTGTTTTCAGTTAGTTTTCTTGTCTCTTGTCGCTTCCACTGCTATACATTTAAATACAGATGTTATTAAATTCTTATAAAAGGTTTTCCTTATATTATAATCTCAAGTTTATATGATTTTCATGATATGAAAATACACTCAGATTGAACGACTGCAGCCATTGGCAAAATTTTTCTTCTTCTTTTTTTTCTGCCCTACCATTGAGACACTGCCGCAATAGTAGGGGAGGTTGGCGCACGATAAAACCGGTTCATGGCGGTTTAACCCACCATTTCTTTTGAAATGCATGTACCAAGTCAGGCCCATTGCGGTCGACAATTTTTTTCAATGGTTTCCATCTGTTTTGTCTTTGTCTCATGGACTTCGGCTCTTCACATCTCTGTTCGGTGTTTTATTATTACCCCCATTCTTAGCATATAAGACCACTTCTACAAATATTTTCTCAAAAATAACACGTTAACAATTATTTTTATTTATTATTTTTTTTTAATTTATTTAATTATCTTTGTTTCTAAAATTATGGTATTGTACAAAGTGGCAGAAGTATTAGCAATGAATTGGTACATACCACCTTTCGATGCTTACCAAAGAATTTTTTTTCTTAAAAGCTATAGGAAATTTCACCAATCTATCTTTATATGTACATTAAAGCAGTCTCATTTTAGCGGCGGGAATATTAACATTACATCGATGCATGCCACCCTTCGATGTTTATCAAGAAAAAAAAATTGCAAAAAGTTGCAGGAAATTTCGTTAATTGTAAATCAATCTATATTTATATGTAAATTATAGCAGTCTCTCTTGAAGGAAAATCCCGGCACCTGAATAGGTTTTCAGGGGCTTTGGCTACAGAGCTGCCGGGCGCGTCCCCAGGTGGTGGATAGGGGAATGCCCTGTCTTTGCGGGGTAGTCAGGTCATAATACGGAAAGCCTGACCGCGAACCATTGTAGCCAAACTGTGTGGAGAAACGCCACGCTCCATGCAGTATAAAGACCCCTTCTATATTTCTCTAAAGAGAGCAGACGCACTGGGTGTCGTATAGAAGGCTAAATTTCCTGCCCCTACCCATTTCTCCCCTTTTCCAGTGGCAATCAAAAGTCGTTGCCCCGGTTGTCCCTTCCACCTTTATTTCTTTCTTCTTTTACTTACAATTTGTTTTGAATTGATTAACTTGTTCTCGTCCTGATATAGCTGAAATATTGCTCATTGGACGTTAAACTCTAACTAATCAATCAATCAATCTTGAAGGAAAATGGTTTTCAATACTTACGGGATGTCCCGTTGCTCATTGTTTCATCGTCCGAATAACAAGACGCCATGTCTGTGAATAAAAAGAAGAGTCTTTAGAAAGCAATTTAAACACAGCGTTGACAATACTGAAATTTAGGTCTCGAAACATAAGGTATCGCACACATGTTCAGTTAGCAGAATACACAAAATAAAGATTTATAGTCAAATATTAAGACTTTTGATATATAAGCAAACGAATTATATACATAATAACCGTGTTGATAACGCCATTGTTGAAATCCGTTTTCAAATAAACTTACAGGGGAAATTTATTTTCCATAATCTGGTTTAAATCCACAATGAATTCTCGGTCAAAAAATAGAAAATTCTGTTATCCAAAATATCCATATGTTGGTTATTAGTTTAATTTTATATGTATTGAAAGAAATATGTCTTACTCTCAGAGATATTAGTAAAAATGTGTTTTCTAATATTTCTTCTTGAATAGGTCTGATTTTTGGACAGATTGGTACATTTCTTTCTTATAAAAGTAGTTACAATATTAATATTCAATCTGGTTTAAGCCAAAGATAGCCTTTTTCTATCTGTTTTATTGTTTTTGTTTTGTTTTGTTTTTTTTTTTTGTTTTGTAAAAAGTGAACTTTCTCGAAACCAAGACTTATTGCCTGTCAATATATCTATATTTGATCCTTTTCCAATATTCTTTCCATTTTTAGTATTAATTTTGAATTATAGATTACCGGTATCTTAATTTCACCTTGAACATCCTCAAATACACATAGAAAACCTACGAATATCAAATCATACAAGATAGGCTCATTGCTGTGTTGGAGAGCAAAATATAGACAGCATTTGACCAAATGGACGAGTCGTAGGTAACATACCAAACATACTGTAAATTTTGTTTCTTCAGATGACCACTTTGACAACTTATGTGTCGCAGTACAGATAAAATTTAATATTTCTAAGATGATTAACTGGAAGATAAATAATAAAAAACGTAAATAGGGCAAAACAACATTTCGCCGTAAAATGAAACTA
>MJUU01034621.1:1568-13852 GCA_002080025.1 Modiolus philippinarum
AGGGTGGACGACGACTTCGTCGACCTAGTGACAAAGAGGTACAATCGCAAAAAAGCGTATTCTGATTCTGCAAAGCGGATATTTAGAAAACTAGTCAGTCTTTCATCACACCCTCTGGTAAAGACAAGTGGCAAATACAAGAATATTTTGTGTTTTGACCTAACAAAGCTAGTAGATCGGTTAGAGCTTTTGATTGCTGGTATCGAGTCTGGTAATACCAGTGACGAACTAGTAAACGAGGGTATATCCATTCTAGAACTCTTCTGGAACACAGCGATATAACGGAAGAACAGCATGAAAGAATTTATAGAAAATATTTCGAGTAATAAAAAATGGAACAAAAGATAACACTTTCTAGTTATGCAGGTAAAGGAACCCCTTCTGATTTTGTGACCCAGTTCGAAGAACCCTTGGTACTAGATAAGAATAAGCAGTATGTTTTTGGTTTGTCCCAGATAAATAGTATGACTTACAGTTGGTATAATGTTTCTGAGTTCTATGGTAACAAGAAAATAAAGTATAGTCTTGATTCTAAGAGTGTCTTTGACCCTGGGAAAATATTCAAGGAATTGACATTTGCTGATGGTAACTACAGCTACGGGGACATGTCCACTTATATAGCAGAATTTCTATCGGTAAACGACAAAGTCGAAGACAGTCCAATTAGGCTGGACTTTGATCTGACGAGCTTTCAGGTGTTAATTACACTAAAGGGTGGTGCGGTACTAGACTTGAGAGATGGGAACTTTGCCGAGTTAATCGGGTTCGACAAAAAATAGTAAAGGAGACGGAATACGGTAGTAAATTGCCTAACATCACTAACGGGATAGATAGTATTTATATTCATTGCGATTTGATCACTAGTTCCGTTGTAAGCGGTAAGTCGGGTGGCGTAATCTACGTCTTTAGTACTGCAAATCTAACTCGTAGTTACCCGTTCGAGAGAACACCATATCATATAATATAGGATATTCGAGAGTAAACAAAACAAGGCTTGACTCGATTCGTGTTTGGGTGACCGACGCAGACGGCAGAAATATAGACCTGAATGGTGTTGACACCAGTTTTACTTTTATTCTGAGAGAAATATAAACGGTAAAGAAAAAATGAGAAAAGTATATAGTAAGGAGTTTTGTTGACCCGGTAACGAGAGTGCCTACGGCAGAACAAATAGGTGGTAGATTATTCGACAGTATATTTAGTGCCGCTGCAAAGCAACTGGCAAAAGAGACGATAAAGAAATCTGCTGTTGCAGCGTTAGATACTGGGAGTAAAAAAATTGGTGAAAAGGTGGGAGAGTATGTAGCAGATAAAATAGCACCAACCGCAAAACCAAGTGCCTACGGCAGTAGTGAATCGGGTCACTTTGGATCCATAGGGTCTATGTTAAAGTTCCCCCAAACTTCCCTCCGAAATTATCGATCGTCTTGATTAATTAATTATCAGTTTTTGAAAGCTATTTCTGTTTGTTATAACTGTCATACCGTTTATTTGTATAGTGATATGGTTGTTTTGACATGTCCCTTAGATATATTTGTAGTTGGATTTACGTTTAAAGCCCGACCTCTTCCCAGGTATCCCTCTCATTTTGTATAATGTNAAAAAAAATATTACGCTTCCCACAAATTTTATTGTGAGGTGTGTAATAAACTCCTTTGTATTTCTGCCAAAAAATATCATATTAACTCTGCGGCTCATCGTAAGAGAGTTGTAGAATAAAAAGTTACCTAATAAAAAATCATTTTATTTAAAGAATTAAAAAGTTATTTAAAAGTGAATGATTTATTGAATAAAAAGTCATTCAAAATGAATTACAACGAAAAAAACGGAATTAGAACGTATACTATAGTCGTCCTCAAGAAGAATTAACCAGCGATGAGGTAGATAATAAAAGAAAGACTGGATCACGCTGTTTCAGACGGGTTTACTGATAGCGCTGATGTACTAGTAAAATTTGTCTATACTGGTAGTACACCAAGTTACAAATATAATACCACCAAGAGTATGAACTCGTTTCTTATAAGAGAGTTTACTGACTTTGTATCGCTTTATCAACAATACGTAGACCTTTCTTTACCTCCGAATGAGGATTATGTACACGAAATCATAGGAATTAGAATAAAAGTGGTAAAACCACCCAGTGGTGGATGTTGGGACCATAATTATTCGGAAACAATAACAGATGGGGTTAAAAGGAAACGCCTATTATCAACTAATAATAACTGTTTCTTTCGATGTTTAAAACAACTCAAACCAGATTTTAATCCTACAATCACTGTCTGTGATGAGATACGAAGAGTATATGGGTTAGCTCCTGAAACACCCGTGCCGGTGCCAGTAGCGTGGGACATAATAAAAAGGTATCAGATACCTGTCGGTTTATTCTGTGAAGAGACAAAAGAGCATTACGGTAAAGAGTATCTCACTATAGAACTAGCTAAATATGGAGGGGTATTTCCGCCACCAGAGAAATTATATGCTGTAAATTTTATCTTCTCTTTTTATTGTTTTCACTTTCCTTATCCATAATTCTGCATTTTCTATATTTTATATTATAGATTCTAGGATATTAATTTATCATATTTTATATTCTTTCTTTAAATGTTCCTATTTCATCCCGACTTCTGCAGTTTTTATATTTTATATTATTGTTTCTAAAACTCAATTTGTTATATTTTATGTTCTTTCTTTAAATGTTCCCATTTCTATGCTTTGTTAGTAAATTCTTCTTTCGCGACATTATATCTACCATGTTAATTTCGAAAAATTTCATGTTTTATAATTTGAAAGAGAAATGTTTGATGTAAGTATTCATTGTGCATCATTCTTTAACTTTTATATTTTATCTTTTAACTTTTGTCTTTGTATTTTTGTTTTTATGTGCTTAAAATAAACGTGGCGGAAAAAACGCGTATGATTGAATTATGACAACAGATGGCGCTAGTGTTTCTGTGACAGCTTTTCATCCACCAGCAGATTCGTCCACGAACGGGACGTTTAGGGACATCATATATATTATTATGTATTTCAAAGACAATTTTTGGTATGATGCAAACAAAATGACATTTTTAAGACGGTGAAATAAAATAAGTGAGGGTGAAGCGGGGGAAACTTAAAGTTGAAAAATAAGTGAGGGTGAAGCGGGGGAAACTTAAAGGGGATCGTTCATGATTTGAAGCGATAATACTTTACTGAAAATACCGCTTAGCCCAAAATACGGGGGTGACGCGGGAAACACTGAAAAAAAACATCTTGGATGGGGAAACAGGGTTTTTAAGAGTCTTTGTTAAATCTCCCCTCGTGAAACGGGAAAGTTGAGAAAAAAATGATGAATTTCGGGAAAGGGCCCCATACAGCATAAGTTNAAGTCCAAGGGCCGTAACTTGGTCAAAAATCAGCGGACCAATACGAAACTTAAATTTGACTTGTAACTCATCATACCTAACTAACATACAAAATATTAGCCGAATAACTGCAAGCGTATTGGAAAAAAGTGTGGAAAACTGATTTTGTTACAGACGGACGGACGGACGGACGGACGGACAGACTGATTACTATAGGGCGTCCGCCACAAAGTGGCGGGGCCCTAATAAATAAATGAGCTATTTCCCTCATTGATCCTCGGAAATCTGTAAAATCAGAATTTTAGATATCAGGAGCACAACCATGTAAAAAAATATCCTGGCAGTTGGTTTAAGAATAATTGTGACTATCTTGATAGACCTCGTGATGCTTACAAATAGGCTACTTGAGCAAGGGTGTGTTACACATAACGTGAAAGTTTTGTCACGATCTTGTGGACCGCGATGTGATATTTTACGAAAGGATATGGACTAAATGAACATGAGAGCATAACGCATATGTTCACTCAAACTACATTAATTTAATGAGCTGTATGGCCATTTCGGAAATTAATTCCTCATCAGCAGCACTAGAACCCAAGCATAGGAAATCCACAACTGCAAAAAGTGCATAAAACCAAACGAAATCCGAATAATCAAATTCCCTCTTTTCGGAATCCGGGATGCAGGACATATTTTGTATGTTTCAACAGAGTTGTGTCCCTTTTTAGGAGGTGTAAGTTCGAAACACTCGTAATTTACCTTCTTAGGCCTATCGAAGAAGATCGAGTGATCCGAGTAACATATTGGAATCCCTAACATCTAAAATAAATGCGTCAGCCCAGAAATACAGCAAGTAACGTATTTTTCCTGAACAATAATACCATTTTTTGGAATGGATGTATAGTATCCACAACGTGCGATATTGTGATCCGATATGGAAAATCCCTTCCATCTTCGGACACCTCTAACTTTATCGTTCTATTTGAAACGGAAGTCTACAGATGTCCCGAAGTTACACCTCCTCTAAAGGGAGGTAAATATTGGGAAACAAACAAACCGCAAGTAGGGAATAGAGCAAAGGACAAAACTACGATGGAGGGAGTTAAACCTTAGGTTTTAGAATTTACAAAATTTAAAAAAGTTATAAACAAGGTGTACACATGAGATATAATCTCATTTACAAGTAAACCATATCTAAGAACTAGAGGCTCAGAGACTGAGCCTGTATAGCTCACCTGACTAAATACTTCTCTGCCATGCATGACCAAAAATGATGTTTTTTACCAATGGAGGTCTAACGTTTAGCTATGTTCTCTATTAGCACCTGTGTTTTTTTGTCCTATTGAAATGAGTAAACTGTGCAAAGGACCTTCTACTCATCATTCAAATACAATTTTCTTCAACAGTTTCAGAGAAGATGATGAAAATGTGATTTTTCCCATAAAGTCCAATGTAAAGAAAAACGTACATTCTGTTCTGGCTGCCATGTTTTTTTGTCAAATAAGAACAAAATGAACAATCTTTGTAAAGGACCTTTAGTACATCAGTCATATAAAGTTGGATTAAATTTGCTACCTCGGTTTCTGCCGAGAAGATGAAAATGTGATTTTTCCATAATGTCCAGCTTTAAACTATGTTCCTTGCTGGTAGCCATGGTTTTCATCTGATCAGAACGGAATGAGCAATCTTTGTATAGGACCTTTAGTACATCATTCCTGTAAAGTTTGGTTGAATTTGCTTTAGAGGTTTAAAGTAGAAGATGAATATGCGAGTTTCTCATAGGGTCCAATGTTAAACTATGATAGGTGCTGGCGGCCATGTTTTTAATCAGATGGGAATGAAATGAGCAATCTTTGTTAAGGACCTTTAGTTCATCCTTCCTGTGAAGTTTGGTTGAATTTGCTTTAGCCGTTTCTGAGCAGAAGATGAAAATGTGATTTTCCTTTAGGGTCAAATGTTAAACTATGTTCCGTGCTAGGCGCCATATTTTATCGGATCGGAACAAAATGGGCATTCTTAGTGAAGGACCTCTAGTACATTCATCCTGTAAAGTTTTGTTGAATTTGCTTCAGCGGTTTCAGAGGAAAAGATGAAAATGTGATTTTTCCCATAGGGTCCAATGTTAAACCTAAGTTCCGAGCTGGCGGCCATGTTTTTTATCAGATCGGAAAGAAATGAGCAATCTTTGTAAAGGACCTTTAGTACATCATTCCTGTAAAGTTTGGTTGAATTTGCTTCAGTGGTTTCAGAGGAGAAGATGAAAATGTAAAAAGTTTAACGGACGGACGGATGGACGACAGACGCCAAGTGATGGCAAAAGCTCACACTGACCCTTCGGGTCAGGTGAGCTAAAAATAAAGAGCATACATCTCAAACACGGGGAATTGTTTTACCAACTCCACATTGTTTCCCAGATGACAACAGATCTTTCTTTTCCATTAGAGATTGTCTTTACTTTACCGGATTTACTATCGGAGTTGACCAACACGGCGGTGTGTTGTAAGAAGCAGGAGATGCTATCGGTGCACCTGATATCACCCAGTGTTTTTTTATTAGGTCTATGCTGTTCATTTTTGTATATGTCTGTGTCTTCGATTTTCTTTTCTGTGCTGTGTTCATGTTATGTCTTTGTTTCTTTGTTTATCCGATGTTGCCATGGTCCTTTGATTGTTCTTTTTAGCCTGACGGTTATGCTCACTTGTTTTACCATTTTGAATGATTTTCAAATTTACGAACCAAATTAAAAAGAAGATATATAGACTAAGTGACTTCTAGCAACTGTAAGATCAAATTTTTATAATTAAGGTGCATAACTAGACAATATGAACAGCATTGTCAACAAGTTTGGTTGGAATCCAAAATGTTTTAAGGAGTTGTGGATTGATAAAGCAAATTATAACAAATAACATAATATCGAAGTTGCTGTTAATTTGGATTCTACATACGCATATTTCGACAACTTATGTCTCTTCAGTGCAGAAAAAATCAAAATATTGGAAATCCATATACCGAAATAAGTGTAAAGACTGATAGAGAACAAATTACCAATAAGATCTAAATAGAAAAGCCAAAATCAGCTAATGACAGAGCTATTCAGGGTTGGTTAACCTCGATGATTAGTAACATCCAAATGTTAAGTAAAAGGTGCACAACTTAATCATAAGAACAACATATCCTGCAAGTTTGGTAGGAAAATGAAGGAGTTGGGGAATAACAAAACAAATTCGCTATTTAAGCTCGGTGAACTTCTAAATTATGATATAACCAAAATTTTAAGCTACACCAAATTAACAAAATATCCTGAAAGTTTTGTTGGAATCCAACTTGCAGTTCTGAAAGAGTTGCGGATAAACAGCAGACAGAAGACACAAGACGACGACACAGAACGACAAAGACGACGGATAATAACCCCGGTGTATCGGCTCTCCTATAACAGGCGGCTGAATGAGATGTCATTTTTCAAAATTCCACAACAACACAACAAGATAATACAATAGCATTGATATTCCATTATTGTATTTCAATATAAAGCTCATGCTATTAAAATGAGATAAAAAGTAAAAAAAAATCTTATTGCTTCAAAATTGTTTGGCTTTTTTCAAAAATATTGGCTTGTGTCTTATTCGTATCCTTCATGTATAGTCCCATGGCAGATTGTGTCATGTAATTATAATTTTCAGCTATTGTAGGTGTTTCCTGTTATCCATTTTTTTTTACATCCAGCGTAAGTTTTATAAGCCGCCAAGGCAAAACAAACTTGCTTCACAATGGGAAATATATCAATACCTTTACTATCTTTAGAAGTCCTCTAAATATTCTATTCTAATCATTGATAAAAATTGATGGATTTCCATTTTATCTACATCAAAAATACATCTCCACATTTTTTAAAACTAAAATGCTGGTGGAATGTATAACAGAATCATTTCTAGAAACAGTTTGAGCTGTTATCTTAAGTGTAAAGCATTTATTGTATTTTTTCTTTCAGTCCCTGATAACAAAATATATTTTTATGACAATGTAATATATTGTGTATCATCTTTACTGATATCTTTGCTATACAATTATCTCTAAACGTTTACTGATTGTAAGATAGATTTATTACTGCATCAGAATTTACAGGTTTTTACACTGATATATATCATTATCTATCAAAATTGTAACCATCTATCTGAGCAGCGGATTATACTACTCAACGGCGACAATAAAAAACTAGAGGCTCAGAGACTGAGCCTGTATCGCTCACCTGACAAAACACTTCTATGCCATGCATGACCAAAAATGATCATGTTTTTTACCAATGGGATAGGGTGTTTAGGTATGTTCTTAATTAGCACCCGTGTGTTTTGTCTGATCCTATTGAAATGAGTAATTTTTGCAAAGGACCTTCTATACATTTAGTATAATTTGCTTTAATTGTGAAGATGATGAAAAGGATGGTTTTCTCATACTGGGCTCCAGTGTTAAACTATGTTTTGCACTTGAGGCAATGTTTTTTGTCGGGTTGAAATGAAATTTGCATAAAGTACCTTCAGTCATCATTCCTGTAAAGTTAGGTTGAATTTGCTTCTGTTATTTCAGGGGAGTAGATGAAAATGTGATTTTCCCATAGGGTCCTATGTTAAACCTAAGTTCCGCGCAGGGGGCCATGTCATAACGAAATGAGCAACCTTTGTAAAGGACCTTCCATACATCATTCCTGTAAAGTTTGGTTGAATTTGCTTCAGTGGTTTCAGAGGAGTAGATGAAAATGTGTTTTCCCTTGGGTCCTAAGTTTAACCATATTCCGTGCTGGCGGTCATGTTTTTAGTCGGATCGGAACGAAATGAGCCATCTTTGTTAAGGACCTTAAGTATATCATTCCTGTAAAGTTTGGTTAAATTTGCTTCGGCCTTTTCAGAGCAGAAGATGAAAATGTGATTTTTACCATAGGGTCCAATGTTAAACCTAAGTTCCACGCTGGCGGCCATGTTTTTTATCGGATCGGAATGAAATGAGCAATCTTTGTAAAGGACCTTCCATACATCATTCCTGTAAAGTTTGGTTGAATTTGCTTCAGTGGTTTCAGAGGAGAAGATGAATATGTGAAAAGTTTGACGGACGACGGACGCCAAGTGATGGCAATAGCTCACACTGACCCTTCGGGTCAGGTGAGCTAAAAACCGAGTCCTTCGTGTCAGGAAAACAGTCTTTATTGAGTATATATAAGAACATGTTAACCCCCTTCTTCATCACAATGAGATTATCAAGTTCTGACAAACTAAAGAACATGACAAAGTGAATGAGATCATTTATTTTTACTGAATCTCAATTAGTACTTGATAAGTAATCAAAATTTAGTTATTAATAATAAAAGAATTTGATGTAAATGCACATGAGACAGAATTTCTACAAAAACATAATGAAAGCAAGCATTTGAACAATGCTTTCACTGTTGTTCTTCATCTTTAAGTCACCATAAGGACTTTAAAAATGAGTTGTGCTCATACCTCATAAGTTCAAGACGGCCCCTAGTACCGATTTGAGCGGAATTCATTGCTTAATGTCGACCAATGCTACATCCATGTTTTTTTCTCTTTAGCACTTTAATACTTAACTTTATTATGCAAATTACACCCATAAAGGGTCAAGCATTGAAAAACAAGTACATATATAAATGATACAACATACAAATATAAAATATTTTACACACATATCAATTTTTTAGATCTATGTATTACAACTTTTATCGACGTAGACCCTATCGCAATTCTAATGATTGTTTTATAAAGGTAAAGACTGCCGGCAAAATATTTAAGTCTGGGGATAGTATATATTTTAGTTTGTCATCATCTGACAAAATTTTAAAGTTAGAACAGTTTCCTTCTACTACAGTCATTAATTTTATACCAGGTGTGCTGTCAAAATTACATTTTAAAAAGAAATGAGATTCATCCTCCTGTACATTACATTTATAAATGACAACCCCCGCATCCATGAATTTTCTTACAACTTTGCAATATAAAGTACAGAGATTTGGGCATTATAAACAGAACAGTCTGAATAAGATTTGGAAACTACAAAAAATATAAAATGCCAAACTTTGAAAGCATGATAGTGTGTCCAAACAAGACATTCTCTCCATAACTGTAATGCATATTGAATCTTTATTATAAGGCTTCTGAAATGATGTATGCTTTTACTATGAATACTTCAAAGGGGGATAGTTTGAAACTCATGTCTCCAAAATGCGGCTAGTGTTAAGTGGAAAGGAATGAATCGTAACCCTTCGCTGGCTGGCAAATATGTAGCTTTTTTTCTGACAAATATGTAGCTTTTTATTTCTGACAAATATGTAGCTTTTTATTTCTGATAAATATGTAGCTTTGTATTTAACATTGTTTTTATGCACAACTTCATTTTTCGTGATTAAATCATCCCATCCGTTATCTCAAGAAGCACAAAAACCAGGCCTCAGCAAGTTTCTACACATATTAGCCAAGAAAATGAGTGAAATTTATCGTCCACCGATCCCGCAGTGACATGACCTTGTCATCGATGAATGATTGGGCTAAAGATGATTGTTGTTATTTCATTAAGCTGATAGTATTTTTAGTCTGGGATCCTGACTTAAGTTTCTCTTTACCGTAAGCGGCTTCCGGTTCGAATATAAAGTCAGGTCACCAGCATTGAATCCGATTCAAATTTGAATCGGAATTCAACATTCGGAATGTCTCTAAATCTACGTAGGATCTGACGTCATGTATTATTATTCCGAAATATAGGTACATGACGTAATATCCGGTGTTAATGTAAACAAACACAGCTGATTAGGATGAACTTGGTTTTAAAATGGATTTCAGTGCTACTTTTGGCAATAACGTAGAAAAAAACGATTAATCATTTCAATAGCTGGACAAAAGAAGCAATCGGCTGTTTTATTTAAATCGTATACAGCCTATCTTGACGCAGTTGAAAGAAACGCGCGAAATGCATGCAAGTTCATTTTTTGTAATCAAGATGGCGATTTATACAGCCAATCAAATTTGGTAAGGGATTGCTGGTGACCTGGGGTTATATTTGAAGTGAAGCTTGCGTAAAGGAAAATATTTTCCCAGGGTACCAGGTTAATAGTATTTTCAGGTTGTGTGTCTATACCAATTAAAAATAACACGGAACTTAAAATAACGAAATTTGTCATTCTTGAAATGCATTTTTGATGTACGTGCAAGAATATAAAATACAATATTTTTCAGTCTCCAGAACATTATTTGTATGAGCAGAGAATGCATTCTATCTTTGTTGATAAAATCAGCAAAATAGTAGGGTAAAGGGTCCTTATCATGCACGCGCATGACGTCAATCTATTGTCAGAACAAGAAACAGATTATAACTTATCAGTTGTCTGACAATAGTATATCTGTAAATCTCTTTCTGTTGAGATTTTTCCAACAATAGCTGTAGATTAACATTTCTGGAACTTTTTAAAATAGAAATTCGGTTGTCAATCCTTTTATTAATATCAGAAAAATTGCACAAAAGTGTCAACAGGGCATTTAGTTACTAAGGCCATTTAAAAGAACAGCAACAGTAGAATACAGAAGATACAAAAGACTCGTAAGCCCTGTTGACATGATCAAAGTTTTCAGCAAAACCTTTGTCAAAGAAAAATTTGATAAGTAAGGTCAAAGTTGTCTGTTGACAATATAGAATTCTTTTGGTTCATGGTCAAAGAAAAATTTTGGTTATACGGAAACAAATGGGACCATTTCTCAAGCTGATTAATTGAACGACTCTGCTTGGTCATCATTTTGAAATTCTTCAACAAATTTTCTTACTTACTCAATTTTCAATCATTTCAGAATGGATCATGCCTTTTGCCTTTTTGCTGTGTCATTTGCTCCATGTCATTTTTTTTTCGGGCCTTTTAGCAATGAGTTTCTGTTTTGCAAACAAAAGTTGCATCATCTCAAAACTATGTATTGATTAGTCAATTCACCTCAAAGTCCATAAAAGTTTGAAGAAAATACAATTGGTTTGTTTTGTTTTTTTTTCATCAAAGCCCTTCAAAATTTTTGATCAAATTTTTTTGGCCGTTGACACTATTAAAAACTATCTTAAAGCCGAATAAATGAAAATCTCAAAGACATAGAAAAATCGAAATCCGGACAAGCAATTACAGGGAAACCTTCTAAACCGAACCCTGACTAAACCAAAAATCTGTCCACACCAAACACAATGTAAAGACCCTTTCTATTAATTTCTATATATTTAGAACATGTGTAAATCGAATCCCTGTCAAAGCCAAACATTATTTTTAGTCTCAGAGGGATTCGGTTTAGACAGGTTTTACTGTATCTGCAACAAACACACATACACACAATAAAGATAAGGCACCCACAGTGCGAATCTAATAAAGCTATAGAGTGACATCATGCAGATGATCCTGAATGACAACCATGTCATGCAGCAGTCATATTTGTCTGATGTTCATCATATTAGTTTCCAACAATATGCAGTGACTTAGGTATGTCCAAATCTTGAATGTTTCTGTGTTTGTCCATTATAATGCACAAGAACAATATTTGTATTGTTTCTTTCATAAGTGAGATCTACTCCTTTGAAAAAAAAAATGGAAGAATGTGTCCATGGGACACGGATGCCCCCGCCTCCTTGCAATCGAAACCCATAAATTATTAAAGGCATAACTATATACAATATATATTTATCAAATATTATTAGAAAGGATCTTTCTCCTGTGATAAATAGGCACTGGAACTGGTTTGGTTTTGATATAATGTGTAGTTCCAACAAATAATCTGAGAAACAGTCTTATATGTAATACTAATCTATTTTTAGCAACTGTGACCTTGA
This sequence comes from Modiolus philippinarum, assembly GCA_002080025.1. Classification (NCBI taxonomy): domain Eukaryota; kingdom Metazoa; phylum Mollusca; class Bivalvia; order Mytilida; family Modiolidae; genus Modiolus; species Modiolus philippinarum. The sequence continues at coordinate 13,766 of MJUU01034621.1, forward strand.
CCTTGGTGGTATCAACGCTAAAATCTATGGGATTATGTCTATTGTGATAAGTAAGCAAGTGACCAAGTTTGGTTTTGATCAGATGCA
>MJUU01034624.1:0-11972 GCA_002080025.1 Modiolus philippinarum
AAATATTTTGGGGAAAATAGAAAGTGTACTGAAAAAAACGTCATGAAGCGTAAAATTTCGCGGTATATTTCTAAAAAAATTCAAAATTATCCAATTACAAAAACAGGAAAACAGCAAACACCTACAATGGCCAGGAACTACAATCACATGCCACAATTTACAAGCAAACTGCACCAGAAAAGCAATAATGAAAACAAGAGACAAACATAAATAACGATAGGAACTTAGGATAGCCGGACTTTAAGAGCAAAGTTTGTGTACTTTGGAGTAAATTTATTTTACAAAAAATATACTATGATTTTCAGCAATCTTTTTTCTATAAAATGGTGTTCTTTGTATTAAAATCGGCGGGAAAATGTAGCTGTAAAGTGTACTAAAACTTTCCTAGGTTTCAACAGAGAAATGCTGAAAAATACGACTCTGCCGAGACACCGAAATTGTAAGAAATGTGAATGTTTCAAATCCCTGTTATATTAGTCCCAGATTTAAGTAAATTAATTTTTAGTATATACAAGCAGATTCATGCAACTTGTTTGTTTAAATAATCAAATTTATATTTGGGCCCGGAACTACTTTCAAATTGGGGCCGGATCTACTTGAGGCCGGAACTACTGGGGACGGAACTACTTGGGGACGGAACGACTGGAAAACACCTGTTTGATGGCTGATTGTACCAAGGTAAACGTTAAATAAGCTTCTGTTGACCTTTAAAGTATTTGGACAATAACAAGGATAAATCGGCACCAAAGACATCATCAACGAAGACAAAACAAAAGAATGACAGTGTGACATACACAATAAACTCAAGCACTAACAGTGTGAAACCTCATTGAAAACCGGGAGTATCACTAGGTGTTCCACTAGGGATAGAATCATCTGTTCCACGTGTGGCGGCCGCCACAGTGCCAGTGAAAAGTCCAGTCTTGTCACAATCGTTGTTTGTCAGCCCGGTAATAAAGTCTGGATCTACCCAAAAATGTCTATTCTAATGTGTGAAATATAAACACGGTCAGTTATCATCTTGACGACCGTGAATTTCTGTAATGGCAATTGCAATAATGACTCGATATACTCTTTATGTATAAGTTTTTGAGACAGTAATTTCGCTGTTGACAAAATCGCTCTACAAACTACAGGCACGGCTATGTAGAAATATTACTACTCAAAAACGAAAAGTTCACTATTAGAAAGTCGAAATCATCACGCTTGTCGTAAAGTTTTGTTTTCAGACGTCCAGAGTTGTCACTGTAAAGGTATAGGTCCAGGTATGGTGACTTTAATGCTTAAATACCCTCTGTCACTGAGCACAAGAACACGAATTTTCTTTTCTTTTGGAGTTATTTTGGTTGTCACCATGTATTTGCTGATCATAATTTTACTACAATTTGCCAATCTATATCTGATGTTTTATTCTCCTAAAATCATCTTTCCTCTGAAATATTAACCCGGTCACTATGGATAACGCGTGTTGTGGAAGAGGATGCTGACACTTACGGTTCCTTGTTATGGAATTTGCATGATCCGTGCTATTTGAAAATTCATTTTGGTCACTGGTGGATCAAGAGATTTGGATTCAGGTATTTAGGACCCTTCTTCTGTCGTTTTCTTTTTTATAATTTTTCTCAAATAATACATATAACGTCGTTCCAACAAGCAAATCTTGTCCCCAAAACAAAGATTTAGACATAACCTAGTTATCTACTAACTTTGAGAAGTTTTGTCGTTACCATAAATAATATTATAATAATCATCAAAGATATTTTATTCCTGTTTCAATATTTTTGGTAATGAGTACTTACTTTTTCACTTATTTGAATTATGGCTTTCCATATAATTGGATTCTAATGCTGCTGGTGAGAGGTTACTCTGAAACACGTGTTTTTTTTTTTTGCAACTTGGGTATATTTGTATATTACTTCTGTGATATCTTTAGAAAAATACATAATTTTTTTATACATGAGTAAACGAGCAAATTATGGTGTTAAAATAAAATATTATTTAGAAGGATAGTAAAAGTATCTTGGTAGGAATATGGTTGTCAGGCCAGTGTGTGAGCTGCTAATAGCAAACTCATCACATTATTCGTTAACGTTATAATGGCAGAATGCTGCAAAGTAATTTTTTGTGGGAAAGTCACTTAAAGTGGGGTGCAGACATAACCTCTCGTCCAAGTTAACTTTGAGAGCAGTCACGAGAACAACTCAAAGTTAACTTGAAGTTAACTTGGAGTAGACTTAAGACATTCCTGGAATCATGTCTGCTCTGGTCCTAGAATCATAACTGTTCTAGCCATGACCATTCTACCTAAGTCTGTTCTAGCCATCACCGTTCTACCTAAGTCTGCTCTAGCCATGGTCGTTCTACCCAAGTCTGTTCTACCCATGACCGTTCTACCTAAGTCTGCTCTGGCCATGACCGTTCTTGCAAGTCTGTTCTGGTAATGACCGTTTTCGCAAAGACTGCTCTGGGTACAGCCGTTCTGGTCCTAGAATTTAAACTTGATACTAAATGAGATATGTCTGAATTTCCTGTTTCTCAAGCACGAAACCGTTTAAATATCAAAAACATAAATAACTATCTTATTTTACGATATTTTCAATAATCATTTGTTTCAAGTAACGTAATTTGATAATTATTGACATTTTCCTTGAAGTTAATTCACGATTTTTTATTTTATGACAATAATTTTACGGAAACTATTGTAAACTCAGTTTTCGGGTATACTTCTCGAGAAGGCAAATAACTTTTTAAAATTTACCTGGATAAACACAGGTAAATAATTATCCGCGAAAAAGACAACTTACCGAGAAAAATAAATGCAATTTTATATCTGAATAATTCATTCAATTTTATTTTTTATATTATATTTTATATTGATAACATAACTAAACTTGAAATTTATAAATTTTGTGTATATATATAGGACACGAAATGAATATTTGTCAAGGCTGTGACAAGAGCTGGTATAAGAGCGGTCTTAGCTAGATCAGGTCACTTGAGAGCAGTCATAGCCAGAGCAGACTTAAGTAGAACGAGAACATACTTGGGTAGAACGGTCAATGGTAGAACAAGTCAGAGCGGTCACGGCGCTTACAAGAACGGTCAGGATTCTGGCTATGACGATAACTGGTCAGAGCGGTCAGGATTCTAGAGCAGTCTTAGAGCAGTTCTACAACAGACTTGATACCTGTTATAACTTAGGGGAGCTTTTATGACTGCTCTAAGTTAACTTTATGAGACTTTATGTTTGCACCCAACTTGTAGGAACGACATAAAAAAGCTATATGCATGTGAACATTTTGTCTCATATCCTTTGACCGAATAGACAAAATATTTGTATGACATTCAAGTAGCTACAGAATGTACGTCAAAGACACGTTGTTACTCTATAAAAGTCTTACCTTGAATGAAAACTTAAGCTGCATATGTATTTCAATGTAGTGATACATGTTCAATCTGTTCAATAAATTTGAGTGATACACTTTACTTCAATTTTTCCATTCACTTCATATAGACAATGGTGTAAATTGATACGCACGTTATTGAACGCGCGAGCCTCGCTTTGGTTATCTGGTGTCTTCTGACTATACATGTCTTAAATGATGACATGTCTAATTCATTAAATGTTTACAACTGAGACATGCCTAAGCTTATGGCGTCTTATTTCTAGACACGTCTTATGTAGTGACATGTCTAAAGGAATAGCGTTTCGGGATTAAACATGTCTAGGGCAAAAAATGCTCTCAAACATGTCTTCCACTTGGACACATTTTTTTCAGTGTGGCTACATGACAATTTATACTGTGGGAACTTTTGTCCATTTAATCAAACTATTCATAATCAATGCATTTGCTTGACTTAAAGTCGTTGAGTACAATATGATTTCAATTAAGCTTTTACATGCGTACAGATTAATACGATGGCCGAAGTGGGCCGACATTTAACTATTAAGATATTTTCACTTCACAAAAGTAGTATAGTTGGTTGTGCAAAGTAGCTGAATGTACATGACATGTGCATTTAACTTTCTAATCATGTAATAGAGTTGACTGCTTTGTCTATTCTATTGACCTGGCTGGTCACGGGTAAATTATATCGGGATTATTCGTATTAAGTTTACCTACATGTAGTAGACAGGGAAAATTAAGTCACGCCCAATCTGTTCAATAAATTTGAGTGATACATAGTAGCTAAAATGTACCTGAAATGTACTCAAACATTTCACTTATAATCAAGAAAATACATAGAGTTGACTGTACATGTATAGTAGCTGAATGTACATGACATGTACACGCACAAGGTAACAGAGTTGAATGTGCATAGTAGCTGAATGTACATGACATAAAGCCTTTATTATATTTGAAATTACACACCGCAAATTGATATCAAGCGATATACAATTCTTTCGAGTTTCTATTTCTATTTCTCTTATGATTTTCATAACTAAATGCAGTGAATTTTTAGTGCCGAACTGCTGTTTTTAACAACGTTGCAAGGTAACGTTAATCACGACCAACGAGATTTCACAGTGGTCCAATAGAAAGGTCGAAAAAAATAATAAAACATCACGCGTGATGTGTTATTACTTGGCGCTCGCCCAATGAAATTCACGTAAAGCCGATTCAACAAATTCATATCTAATTCCAGCTTCAAAGCCTCGTTGTGTACAACAAATAACTATTCGTGCAAGGAATAGATAGTAAGCGTGCATCATAAGAGAAATAACTGTTTATGTCTAAAATATGAAAAAGTTCTTGTTGTTTGGTTGGCACACTGGAATCAATGTGTTACGTTTTAAAAATTCCTATCTCTCTCAGTTTTGTCTGATATGTTTAGCCGCTTATATTTACTGATTGGCAAAATAAAACAGAAAAAATGCATCATTATGTTTAATATATCATTCTCGGATTTACCACTATTGTATGAAATCTTTTAATATTCACATGTTTTTGACCGCTATTTAACTAATTGTAATGTGCATTTAAAATTCGAATGCACACCTCAGATTTAATTATAGTAATGCAAAGCAGACATGTTTTGGAATACTGCTGTATTTATTTTACACGTGTGTTAATTTAAATATTACATACTGGTTCTAATCCTGTGTATTTAAATGAAGCTAAAGTCCTATAATTTCCTACAAAGTTAGACGAATTAAAATGGTTGTTGGATATTAGCTAATAGATTACTAGTATATACATACACTTATCTTGACTAAGAATCCTGCAATTTGTTTTCAAAATCAAAATTATATTCGAAAAGCAATTTCTGAGGGGTTGTATCTATAAGTAAGTGCATGCGACGGATCGATTCAAAAGATCAAATCCCAGCCTCGAGAAAATCTTGGAAACCAAACAACAACAAAGATAATGACACAACTAAACATTCATATAATTACTACATATAGACACTTACATTATTATGAAATCACTTAGTCTTGTACATATTCTCACTGACAAGTAAAGAAATTAATATAAAAGACCGGAGGTGCCCTTAAAGACGACAATTACATACTGAAAAATACAGAGATATAAATATACCTTACATAAGGTCACTATGACTTTGGAAATCCGAGGAGATACGTAAAGAAAATCCACGCACTATAAATAAATCGCCAATAGTATCATCCGAAGAACCTTAATATTTCTAACTTGAATTAATTAAAGAATTTAGATCGGGCGTCTGGTCCTAAATAACGACATCCGTATATATGTTTTCTGTGGATTGGGGAGGACTGCTATATTGTAAAAAAAATCTTTTTTTTTTCTAATTTGGCTAGCATCTAGTCCAATTTTGCTCTCCCAAAATGTTCTTTCATGTATAAAGGATATAATTTTCAGCCAGTGTTTCTACCACAACAAGAAGTGTACACAGCATCGGCGTTCGTCGATAGTAGTACAATTTATGTTTGTACTTCCATTAAAAACCGACAAAATGAAATAAAATTGGAATGAGTCACTTAAGTTATTTTAAAAAAGTTTAGGCTAAGCAGAAACTTTAAGGGTGTGTTATCAAATATTGTTAATTGTTATTTAGTCATCACTCTAAGAGAATGTAGACTCCAATCCATGATTCATTTCGGGCGTGATTGCACGAAATTCTAAACACAGCACGTCACAAGTCCAGCTTCCATTTGTTGTAAAACAGTAAATCTATCAGTCTACATGTACGATATATCGATTTATGTTGCATCAGCTCCGAGCGAGGCGAAAAATTACAGTTGATTGGTATAAATATTCTTTGATAGTGTCAGCAATGTCATCATTACCATTTGGTTTTCAGGGCGATTTTCTGGGCGCCTTGGCGATTTTAGGGAAATCAAAAAAAAGTAATTTGATGTTACATTTGATGAAAATAAACAATTTGATAGGAATAGACATGTAAAGAATTTTTTCTACGCAAAATCATCCAATTCCTTCCCTAAAAATCAAATGGTCTTCACTTATCTGGCCGTGATAAAACATACGATGTCACGTGCATGGGTGTTTTCATACTCGACATCGATAAAATTTTATTTCATAAAATTATAGATTTGTATCAATTATGACAAAAAATAATGAAATGAATATACCAAAAAAAAAATCTGTGTCGATTTACTTGTTTTTGTTTGTTTTTTTTTTCGCCTCTAATTGCACTCTAAAAACACAGCCGGTCAAACTTTGCACAACTTTCGATTAATAGAATCGAGACAAAAATGAGCCTGTGCAGGAAGCCGAAAGTATACAAAATGTATTTTTGTCAATTAAAAGCAACACCGACACATTGAATGATTACAAACAATAGCCTTTTTGAAATAATCGTTATTTGGACGAATTTTCAATACGAGGCCGAAAAAGATCTAGCAGATTTGACCACTTTGAGTATTTGTTCCAATTTGACCTTAGCTTAAATAGAAAGTAAGGAGAATGCGAAATTGAGGCTTGTTTAGGGTATATTGGGATACGGGATATTTACCACTTTTGTTAATGGGATATGGGATATTTTGGGCAAAAAGTACTGGGATATGGGACATTTTGACTCGTTGAAATGGGATATCTTCAATTTTCAAAGGGATATTTTAGTCCAGACTTACAAGGATATGGGATATTGGTACCCCCCTAAACAATCCTCGAAATTGCAGATGTTTATTTTTTCTCATAATTGCTGGCGAATAATTTGAGGTGTACCGCAACTCCTGAAAGTTGTCAAACGTTGCAACAATATTCAACCAAACAGTTGTACAGGCATCGGTACATGTAAATAGGGAAAAAAAGTGAAGTACAGATATTAATTGTAAAGCTTCCTGTTCGATTTAAGTACGCTGTAAAGTAGACAGAACGTTTTGTTTGTTTGTTTTTTTTTTTTCTCATTGGGTTTGTTTTTTTTTCTCGTGGGATTTACAAAATTTTAACAATTGATTAGTGCTGGTTTAAATAAAATTCTGCAGTCTTATTTCTGGTAAATGCAAATAAAATGTAAAATGTAACGACAATAATAACCCGAAGAGCCACAAAAGTTGTCATATTATACAGATTATATCAAGAAATTGTACTTTGCCGACATAAGGTTTTTTCACGAGATTTGAATTACTGGTCAAGTGGGTTGGTAGTCAAATAAAAAAATAATAAGAAAAATAACGACAAGAACAAAATAAAAAAACAAAAAACAAAAAACAAAAACAAAACAAAACAAAACAAAACAAAAACAAAACAAAAAAATCAAATTGGAGAGGAAAATTGATTCAAGTTATCACCGGAAACCAAATGACAAAGGACGAACGGTATCATAGCCAACAGGTTTTCCGTCAATATTTGTTAGCTGAAAAGACTTATATTCATGTACATACTTGAACTCTTTGAAGCGTCTGATCCTTAATTCGAGCTTAATAAGCGCTTTTAACAGGCGCGAATAGTTAGTACACTTACACAGTTGACAGACCAAAGGAAGAGTCTTCAGTAACAACTAGTTATCAATAATTTATAATAGCTGAATGTATAAATAGTGACAAATATAAAACAATCTTATAACGGAAAATTCCCAATGATACCCTGTATTATTTTTTTTAATTTCCACGTCAGTTTGACATGCTTTATCAAGAGATAAGTCACATTGATATCTTACATCTATATACATGTATATTTATATTTATACATTCCACAAGAATTACATTTATATCTTGTATGAAATTGGTTCGGCAATATTTCAAAATAAAACAAAACAAAAAACAAAAAAAACAAAAAAAAAACAAAAAACAAAACAAAAAAACTAAAACAAAAAAAAAACAAAAAAAAAAAACGTTGGGTATTTACATTTGATCAAATTAGTTTTTAAGTTTATGACAATAAAAAGATTTTGAAGCAACAAAACACGATACAGAAGAATGTCAGGAAAAGAGCATTGCATTAACAACAGTCTGAGCACGTTCTGTTTGTAACTTCCATGCGTACACTGTTGATCCAGGGGGAGGGTTTTTGGGGATTGAACCTCCTTTTTCCTGGAAATTTTTTTAAAAATTTTGCCGATTTAGGTACAGATTAAAAAAAATGTTTTAAAAAATGTCAAAAATCTACTGGAACCCCCTCTTTTCAAAACCACATCGGAACCCCTCCTTATTTCGAAGACTGGTGCCGCGTATACCCATACATCCCTCAGGGCGCTTTATTGGAAGTTCTGCGAACACAACCCATTGAAATCAACCAATTCTAAACTCTAGCGGTAATTTCGCGAATCCACGACCCAGACTGTTTCTACTAGGATCCAGAATGTCAATCATATCCTCCTATGCATAAGTTTTATAATGGAGTTCCTGAACGGACCCTCTTCCTATGCAATAATTACGTTCCTAATTTGAAAAAAAACACCTTTTACGCTTAAGTAACTTTTTCAACATCAAAACTTAAACAACTTATTAAATTGTCTTTTCAAATGTTTGGTCTAATATCACTACAAAAAATACCGTGACTTGCGTTGACATGTTTAAGCCACTGAATTTTTTCCTAGACAACATTTTTGTTCAACATCCTTTATCAAAAGGCCATTGGATTCCCATGGGAACAAACTGTGCGCCTCTCATTGCAGATCTTTTTTTCTGTTCTGTTGCAAACGGGACTTTATGAAGAAAACTACAAAATGGAACAGTACAAAACAATGATCAACCTACTTCAATTTTTCAATAATTGACGATATTGTTACTATTGACAATTCCCAATTTTTAGATTTTGTCGACCTTATGCACCCATAGGAACTTAAACTTGATAAAGCAAACAATTATTCTTAATACTGCCTATTTCTCGACCTAACTATCATCGTTGACTATTGCAAAATTAAAACTAAAATTTATCATAAAAGTGATGATTTTGATATAACTAAAACTAATTTCCCTTTTCTTGACGTTAAATTTCCTGCAGCTCCAACATACGTGGTATTTTTCTACTCTCATCGACTAAAATGAACATAACCTTACTATCGCATTCAAACTTTTACAACAAGTTACAGATTTCATTTCATTTTCATGGTCTGAATCGTAAACACCCTTTTACTAAGGGAATATCTCACCCTCTTTTTTACGGAAATGTTAAAAATGTCAAAATCTGATAAAAAAATCCTGAAAAATCTGGACGTAACTTACATTCTTTATCAAATATGGTACAGGTATACTAGCCTCTCACTTGTACTGCCGACGTCTACTGAAATCTATGATGAATCTTTTACCCTTCGGGAAGTCTTTAATTTGATTTTTCTTCCATAGTGCAACAGTCATTCACCAGTAGACTAGGCTTCATGAGCTAGCCGACAGTTTAGTGGCGAGCACTCCTTGACCTCTACGTTTTTTCTTATTCTTTCCTTCTCGAGATTGTGGACTTGGAGTTAGTAGTCTACCTGTTTTGGCTTTTATTTGTATGTTTATTATACTATAGGAAACGGGATAAGGAAAAGGAAGGTTTAGTAACCCATTAACCTGTTAAACCCTACCTCTATCTATTACCAGTGCCGATACCAAATCCGGATATTCCGAGTTCCTATCATTGTCTATGTTTGTATTTTGTCTCTTTTGTTGTGTTCCTTGTGCAGTTCCCTAGTAAAATTGTGGTATGTTACTGTATTCAATGCCATTGTAGATGTTTTCTGTTATTTACTCTACATTAATTTTTTGCTTTTACGTGAAGAAATGTGTTTTACGCCTATTTAAGGGGCAAAACCCGAGTACGGCTCACGCTAAGATCTTTTTTGTGTCTCAAATTACAATTATTGCGTCTTTTACATCCTCATTTTAAGGAAGCTTCTGAAAATGTTTATCTGTATTTACATTTTCCAAGATTTTTATAAATGTACTCATCACAAAGTGTGATCGTGTTTGGTCTCGTTAACCAGAAATGCGAACCTCCTCAAGTTGTTCTTCCTGTTATTTTTGACATCTCAGAAAATTTATACAAAGTTGTAGAAAAGGTGTTAATTGTATTGTCAAGTTGAATAGTCTTGTTCATTGCATCAGAAATACGTGGAAAATAGTATAGAACTTAATTGCAGGTAGAGTTGCCCCTTTGTAAAGGTGTTAAGCTATGTCCATTTAGTGAAAATTAAATTCATCATTTCTTGAAACCGAAAACAAAACAACATGGGACATTTTCACAAAATAACTTAATACGACGAATTTTAGTCACAACTACAGATCGTTAAACATTTACGATAAGTTTTAATCCATAATGTGTAAAAAAAGGCGATGATGTGTCTATTTACCATGCAGACAAAAAATATTAATCAATATATGTTAAGCATGTTTCAGGTTTCAGTCTCGTTTAAATCTCGTTAATGAATAATTCTTAAAACTTTCCTGATAAGTGAACATTTTTATTGATTTATACTGTATAATTATCCTCCCAAATGTTGTTTAATATTATGTACCTACGACCAGTAGTTTTCGAGAAATAAAAACATTAATTTTTGACCCAAATCGACCCAAATCGACCATTGATTTCAGTAAGAATTTAGCCTATTATGGGGTAGGGGTAATAAAGTCATTTTTCAAGAAAAGTATGCATCTTATTCATATGATGTCTTTTCTAAGTTCTTAAAGATATAATTAACTATTTAAAACTAAAATGGTGAGTTTTGACAATTAAGTTAATGGAAAATTTGAAAAATCTTGAATTTTACAGATTTTACGATATCTTGAATTTGACCAAAAAAGTAGCATTTTCTTACAAAACTTTCTTATATCAACACAGACTTAGTTAATTATATTTCTTCAAATTAACAAGATCTAACAATCTGGAAACTTTGACAGAAAACTTGATGGTAGAGCTTAATATTTTTACCAAAAAAGGCCCCAAAAAGGCCAAAATTGATAGAATTGGCACAAAACCATAAAAAATAGTGGTTTTCAAATGATGATAGCACAAAAGTATGCACACAGACATATGGTTTTCTCTTCAAAAAAGATTTCTTCGGGGTCTTTGCATTTTAAAAATATAGGTTTCAGGGAAAACTTGATGCTGGAAAATTTTCTTTAAGGATGTTCCTTGGTCAATTTGAAAATAAATAGAATTTCTACTAAATGTTATTTTTTGTCAGAAATCTGGAAAAGGTCATTTAAACGAAAAAAAAAAATGATAGGTTGCTGATGTAGTTTTGGAGGTATAATTAATTAAAAATTTGGCGGGAAATTGTATTCCTCTGAGTTATTCATAGGTTTAACATAAGGAATTTTTTATCCATAGATGAATGTGATAAAATAAATAAGATTTAATGAGGTCTGCTGAAGATGTTTAAAATGAAACGATCAAACATAATATGAGGGTTCGTGGGAAGAAATTATAATGCTTTTGAACGGATAAAACTAGATTAGTCCGAAAATCCGACAGAAACGTGACCAGCGAGCATCTTTAAATTTGAAAGTTTTGTTTGAAACTTACAAATACAGACAATGCGAGCTTTAGCGAAACGTACAAATAGGAATAAGGAGGGCTTTAGTGAACAAAACTTGCTGACAATGG
>MJUU01034624.1:12653-23068 GCA_002080025.1 Modiolus philippinarum
ACTATTTAAAACTAAAATGGTGAGTTTTGACAATTAAGTTAATGGAAAATTTGAAAAATCTTGAATTTTACAGATTTTACGATATCTTTAACTTGACCAAAAAAGTAGCATTTTCTCACTAAACTTTCTTATATCAACACCGACCTATGCTTTTTATTAATTATAATTCTTTAAATTAATCAGATCTAACAATCTGGAAACTTTGATAGAAAACTTGATGTTAGAGCTTTACATTTTTACCAAAAAAGCCCTAAAATAGGCAAAAAGGAATTGATAATTGGCGCAAAGCCATAAAACTAGTGGTTTTCAAATGATGATAGCACAAAAGTATACACACGGACATATGGTTTCCTCTTTAAAAAGATTTCTCCAGGGTCTTTGAATTTTAAAAAGATAGGTTTCAGGGAAAACTTGATGCTGGAAAATTTTGACCCCTCGGGAGAATACACCCTTAAGTGTCTTAAGGATGTTTGCTGGTCTATTTGAAAATAAAAAGAATTTCTACTAAATGTTATTTTTTATCAGAAATCTGGAAAAGGTCATGTAAACGAAAAAAATGATAGGTTGCTGATGTAGTTTTTTGGGGTATAATTAATTAAAAATTTGGCGGGAAATTGTATTCTCCTGAATTATTCATAAGAAATGTTTATCCGTGGATGAATGTGATAAAATAAATATGATTTAATGAGGTTTGCTGAAGGTGTTTAAAATGAAACGATCAAACAAAATATGAGGGTTCGTGGGAAAAAAATTATAATGCTTTTGAAGGGATAAAACCAGATTAGTCCAAAAATCTGACAGAAATACCAAAACGTGACCAGCGAAAATCCTTAAATTTGAAAGTTTTGTTTGAAACTTCCAAATACAGACAATGCGAGCTTTAACGAAACGTACAAATAGGAATAAGGAGGGCTTTAGTGAACAAAACTTGCTGACAATGGTCCTTTCGTTGTTTTTGTAACATGTAGATGGCAAGTCCGACCCTAATCAAAGATGGATGTCAAGCACATTTAAAGTCCTTTCCCCTTAAACTACTTGACCAATTGGAATCAAACTTTGTTACAATCGTTCTTAGTTAGCCCATTGAAAAAATATTGTCGGGGACATCAAAGATGCCCGTCAACTGGAAACATAGTTTTAACATTTGATCATTTAGTAAAGTATTCAAAGATCCTCTCGTCTAATTACTGAAAGTAGACCATAACCAAACTCATCACTATAGCTCTTTGGTAGTCCAATCATGTAAAAAAAAAATCGACAAATCTGCATTACACCCAAGATGGCAGCCGACAGGATACCTAATTTGAAACTGGATCCTATTGGAAAACATCTAAGGAACTTCTCTGAAACCATTTGGCCAACTGAAACCAACGTTGTTTACAATTTTCTTTGGACGGCCATTTGAAAACTGTTCGCCATGTCCATACCTTATCTAAGCTGCATGGCCGCCAGCTAGAATCATAGATTAATTCGAACCTAATAGAAAGGCATTCAAAGATTTTTATCTCTAAAGCAATGAAGCCAATACTGTAACCAAAGTCTGTGTTGGTCCCTTTTGAAAATATGTCTGCAAAGTCCGCACCTTTTCCAAAATGGTCGCCAGCAGGGAACTTTTTACCCTATAGGAAAACATATTCAAAGATTCCACCTGACACTACTAGGACCAATCGGAACCTTGTTTGTGAAAACTGTGCTTATTTCAGGTCAGTCCGCAACTCTTCCAGGTTGGTCTCAGGTTTAAAATTTTACCATACGTGAAAGAATTCAAAGAGCTTATTGCCGTTTAAATAATAGTTTCGTTGGTGGTGAAAAAGAATCTTATCTGAGGGTATCTGACTTCTTAATGGTGCTTGTTTGTGTATTAACTTAATGAAAAGCATGCACAAATATTGTATAAAAAGGGATATTTTCCCAGTCGTTATAAATAGACAAATCATTTGTGCTCATTTTCGCTTGTCTAAAATTACAAATTAATGATTGCTATAGGCATTTTAAAGTCCTTTATGTCTTATAATAGAAACGGTAAAAACATTGTTAAATTTCTAAAAATAACAACCCCAAAAAGATAAACACAAGCGAGACAAAACACAGTTGCTATACTTTTTAAACTAAATGTATTGTTTATGATTGTGAATTTTATATAAATAATTTTTTTTTCAGGAAAAACTTGACATCTTTTAATATATCAATTTATTAAAAAGAAAACAACCGAAAACTGCTAGGTCTTCAATTGTTCAAGTTCATACAAAAAGTAACCGGACAGAAGCTAATTAAATGATAGAAAATCTTATTATACATCTAAAAATTCTGCGTTGTACGTCAGGTTTTCAGTTTTTTTTTTACTTCTATCCTTTTTTGTCTGTATTCATAGAATGCATGATTTCGTATTTCAGCTAATTCAGTATATGAGACTGCTAACAGATGATTCTTCTTATGGATTGATTCAAAAGATCGTGTTATCATATTATGTGATTGTACTTACATGTAGCAACCATGCGTGTTTACATTTTTCCAGCAATAACGTTATTTTCAGATCTGAAATTTTGATTTAATTTAAAATTGAGTTTATTTCTTAAACTCACAATCCTTGTTTTTTTATGTATTTATATTTTTTGTTAAGATTACGGTGACTAGCTCTTTACATCGGGGACAACTGTTATTGCAATGGTCGAATGCGAAGCAAAAGTTTCATTTCTTTGCCACCCCAAGCCGATGTCCTGAAAGACTACCCGCGGTGAAAGCAACACACTTTACACTTTGCTGTTAATTGACTGACAGCGAACATAGTAGATGGTCCTTGTTGAATAATTGATTGACAGTGCTGTCATGAAATTTTCACACTTGATTTATATTGAACTGCATGTATAATGATGTCTATAAAATTATGAAGAAAGAAGAATCATATTAATCCCTATGGCTATATCAGCCTGTACAGAACTTTGGCAAAAGCAACATCATGGTCAAGGGGGGTTAACCTGGATATTTCAAGCAATTTTTCTACGTTTTAAAAGTAATAACGTAAATCTTTTCACAAGAAATTAAACTGATGAATACAAACTTCTGTTATATTTTCTTTTGGATAAATATTTTAATTGAATTACTGCAAATAATGTGCAATTTGAATCTTCGTTATTATGATGGTTCATTTTGACTTTCATGACGCCGCAATTCCCAAACATGAAAACTTTGCAGGGAAAATCGGCGACGCAGTGTCTTTAGTTATTCTGGCGTCTTGTATATCTCATTGTGTATTTTTGAATGTTTTTTTTTAATACATTATTCAAAGTTCCAGATTTGTCCGTGAGTTTCATCGTCTGGCTCACGGGATGATATCTTATTATACACAACTATCCAGACCTTGATACCATATATTAAGGATGTATAGCTATAACGTTTTACATAAAGCACAAACGAAGCTGTCACTTTCATATAGCCAAAGCTTGTTGTAAAAAAACAAAACGAAACAGCTTTCCAAACCGAAATATATATAAACAACAAACAAGCATCCTTTATGCAAATAAGTAATCCATCGGCAATGGATTTTATGTCTTTTCATTGGTTCTTTGGTTTGCGTAAATCATTCATCAATCACTCCCACATCGAATTTCTTTAAAATTTGAGTGGAATTAACATTATAGCCTATGAAAATATTTTTATTTGAACTTTGATTAATTCGGTAAATATACCAAGAGTAGCGGCAACAAATTAGAAAATGATGCATATATGTTTTATAAGGGTCTTATTTAAAACAAAATAGCGACAGCGGCAGCGACAGCTGGGGCAAATTTCGTTTTACGTACTTTAGTAAAATTTTATGTTTAAATATCAAGATTTTAAAACGTTGAAAACTAACATAGTCCATAGTGGGATTCGAACCAGGATCGTTTCGTTTACTAGACTTTTGCCTTACCTACTAGACCACGAACTCGTTGGAGCTACCGTGTTGAAAATTCGTATATAAAGAATCGTTGCGTGGCACAATAAGGATATATATCATTATTATAGTATGAAGTATTTATTTCATGACATTATAAGCATGGAAATTATTTTTTTTAAATTATATATTGATGTTGCTTCACTTAATATATTAATTGGTATGTAAAATAGTTATCAGACTCGGACTTGGTGTGTCTGTATAAGCTCACCTACGGCCGTCAGGGTGATCTAATACAGACACACCGCTTCCTCGTGTGATAACTATAACATAAAATAATCTGGCCTTTACAAAAACAAAAGTAAAAATCCTTTCTTTTAATTGGGATGAGATTGCTGAGGTGATTCGACTCTCATCACAACTGCTAGAACAAAAGAGCTGGGATATACATGTAAATACTCTTATATATCGTTTTCTTCTCAAACAAAACTAGGCAGTCACCAATAATGTTCAGAAAGAATAACACGCCTGGTATTTTAAACGCATATTGTACAACATTGTTGGATCCCGTGACAGTAGACAATGGAAAATACTGTAGTAATGTTTTGATATTTGAGAAATCCTAAAACATATATGCCTGTTTAGAAATGTACTTGTAAAATGGTCTCAACTCCGATAGTACCTTGAATTTTGTTCCAATGTTAGGCCATTTTCAAAATATGCTCAAAAGTTGTAAAAACTTGTGTAGAGTGGACTCTGGTGTGTGTACTTTCTAAGAATAAAATTAGTATACCACACGTTCATGTTTTCCGACATATTGACAGTCGATCGTGGCTGTAAAAAAGCCTTTTCTGCCTTTTTAAGCTATATCCAGTGTTTGGGAAGATGATTCTCATAGTAAAACTATGACCGAAAATCTGTTGCGAGTGGACAATGCAAGTTAGTTTAGCTTGGTTCTGTCGATGTTAAACACCGTATAAAAAAAATCAAAAAATCAAAAAAAATAAATAAATAAAAATAAAAATAAAAAAAAAAAGCTACGCGAAAAATATCAAAATGTCAAACCTCCATTTAAGTGGCAAGGTTAGCTACAGTATGAAAATGCATTTAATGAAGGAAAGATAAAGATGAATTGATTTTGTTAAGGTTGTAGTGAAAAATAAGATTAAATAAATGTAAAAAAATATATATATATAAAAATTATAACTTCTATAAGATGAAACATTCAGTAGAAAATTTACCCGATTCAACAGACTCAAATACCAAATATCACCAAAAAATCAGATTAATTTCTGCAAACATTTATAATAAAAGTGCAGAAAACTGATACAGGGCTGACGAACAGACGAACAAAGTGCACACAATTAGTTCACTTCGTCCACTTCGTCGGTGGATGTCGATAAAACACTCTGGTAATAAATTGTGAAAATTAAAATTTATATTTCCCACTCAAAGCAGGGTGTTATCTTCTTTGGAAGTCTTTATACCTTTTTGATATTCCGCGTTTCAAAGATTATTGTGTACATTTGTAGTTTCGTAAGATCTTATGTCGAGTTAGATTAAATTTTTTCGTTATTCCATACAAATATTTTCAACGTTTTTCCGGGATATAAATTTTTAATTGGAGCCACGCCGTATAAGGATATTGTAAAACATACAAGGAAATTCTAACAAGGTGATTGACATATCACGTATAAATAATCTGCTGTTCATTTAATTTTCAATTTATTAAAAATCCCCTCTTCGCGTGAAAGAAAAACTTAAGTGATCCAGTTTAGTCTATATGAATAGGTCATCCGCGGTCAGTGATTTATATCTTTACATTCACATTTGTACGAACATAAGGAATTTAAAAACTAAATATATCCACCATTAATGTAAAATTAAAATAAGCATTACATTACAATCAAATTATTTTATTCCGTGTCGATGTAGGTTTCATAAATCAGATACAACACTCATAAGAAAATATAGGCTTACTCTGGTCACTAATGCGATTTTCTGTCATACCGTAAACGGCCATAATTGTAGTTTCATTATACTATCGTCTCTGACGGGAGGCATTGAGGTTTACCAATGTCTGTTCTCCGTTTACACGTCGTGTTGTAACTGGACATTTTGTTTGACACTGTGCAGGGATTGTTGGGTACTACTGAAGAAAAATTCTTTTTCTTTTTTTTTCATCCGCGGATTTTCTAATCCAAATACTTTATGGCACTTGAAATTTGCCCCCAAAAAATCAGCAAATTTTAAGTCTTTATTATTGCTTTTATTTTATCACATCCCTCAATCTAAACCAAATATATTTTGAATAATAAAGATCACATGAATTGATTGATACCTCAGGTCCCCCCCCCATTTAAAAATGATACATTATTTTGAAAACCATTTAAATTCCCACATCTCAACAATTTATATTTTGTTTACACAGGACAAGAGGAATTGATTGACAAAAAGCTGAGGTCCTCTGGTGGTGGTGCCCCTCTCCTACATGTATCTTTTAAAGTGTGATTCTTTGCCTTGAAAAAAGTTGAGATCACCACCAATAAACCATATATACTTTTGTTACTCATGACCAAATTAACTGACTGATACATACCATAAAGTCCCCTGGGGTGGTGCTCAGCACTGTCCTACACCCTATATGTTGCAATAGGTTGTTCTGTATAGTCCTTATTCCTTCCAGCATTGTTTTTTACAAGTAAGTAAAAATGGTATGCCTTTATTATCATATTTGATCAGATAACTTAATACCGAAGTCGCTGTGAATTTACTTTCTACATATGCGCATTTCGACAACTTATGTCTCTTCAGTGAAGATAAAATCTAAACGTTTGGAAGACCATCAACTCAAAGATGGAGAACGAACAACCAATATGATCTATTATAACGATGGGGTTTTCAGTTTCAAGAATTATTAAATTAGTTTGTTTTAAAGTGGAGACGGGCGTATTATGCAGGTGTTTAATACTGTTAGCTTTCTAAAAAGTTTCGGCGACTCAGTATTAAAAAAAACAGAGGTTGTATTTAAGTAATTGAAGCATTGGAGATTGACGATCAACGTGTTATTAAGTAGATGAAGGTTTACCCTGGTGAAAAGTTATCCGATGACTCTCTAGAGAGTAATTGCTCTTGACGCAATTCGGAAAACATTTTTAAGTAACTATTAAATCTTAACAGAAAGTATAGTAAAACTTTTTATCGCTATTTTGCTTGATTTTCAATTGTTCCGGAGCGACGATAATTCTATTATCACTGCACTGTGCTGATATGAACATATTATCGTCAATCTCTATGGAACGTTAGCAACAGCGTATTAATACGACGTCGCGTGACGTTTCGTGAAAAAAAAATCCTATCAAAAAAGCGTTACATTTAACTAAAAATTACATGTTTAACCTAAAACAATATTTCAATAGAAAAAGAAACATATACATTTTTTGTATCTGGTACATATTAATAACAAAATTAGCGATAAAAATACTATTAGTAATTTGTTTTGCCCGGATGGATTTCTCAGCTCGTATTGCATCCCGTGCTTCGCACTCGATGCAATACAAGCTGAGAATTCCATACTCGCAAAACAAATTACTAATAGTATATATATATATCAAAGTAATCAGCAAAAAGAGACCTTCTATTTGATCCCCAGGTCAGAGTTAATCAAGGTCATACTTATTTTTCATACCCAAAGTTTAGTCAATCTCCAAAAAACAGTAACGGATGGTGACCAGATTATTGGAAAAAACGCATGTCTGATTGAGACCTACATTTGATCAATAGGTCAAACGTTTTTTGAAAATTAGTTTCGGAAAAGAGACATCTTTCGAGTGCTTGTTTAAGGGTTTTTTGTTTATCTCAGAGTTAGTAAATGATATTAACCAATCAGCTACTTAACAGATCCTTCAAAATCATATATACCTCACTGACCGTGTTACAGATGCTGTTAACGGAGCAAAACATGCTTACCCTTCCGGAGTGCCTGATGTCACTCTCATTTTCGTGGGAGTTCACACTGTGAGTACCATAGTTTTGAATGTTGTGATCTTATATCTGTGCTCTGTAACTGTCTAACGTAATTGTTTTCTGTGTTCTCGTTTTGGCCATGTCCTTGGACTTCGATTTCTGTAAAAAACTACTCCGTTGTTCCTTCGGTATTCTACTGCCGTTGTCTCATAGCCAATAAAAATACAAAGGAAGGATAATTTAAGGCACATATGTTCTACAAAGTGGGGTCATTGTCAAAGGTCTCTAGCAACAACGTAATTCGTCATAAAAGTCCTTGGGAACCATCATATATACTCTTGGTCATAAATATGGAATATTCGTATTTTGAAGTTTGGAAGCATTATGCACAAAAGTTTGTGGATAAAAGTTTAATATTTTGCTTTAAACATTGTTTTCTTACTGTGAAGTAGGAAAGTCTCCGATTCTACGAATCTGTCAGACCGTTCCTTCAACCCGTTCTGAAACCCACCTTTTTGTGAAAATGGGACATTTTTAAATCGAATATTACGTGTACTAATATTTCCCAAAAATGTAATTTTGGATGCCCATTGTGTACAAGAATGATTTAAGTGATAATTTCAGCAATCTTTAAGGGATAACTGTAATTCTTAAAAACAAACAGCCTTTAAATATTTCAGGTATTCTCAACAAAAATATTCCATATATATGACCAAGAGTATATGCTTTACTATCTTGTATGTTGAATATAATCTAAAGCAATATGTCTAAATACCTTAAAAAGTTTGCTTTGAAACTCTGGCGACGCGCCTCTTTCGAGCGGAAAACCGAAGTTTGTTCAGGTTGTTTTTTGGAAGGTTTTTTGGGTTGAACGATGTTAACACAACAAGTTCTCATCTTTCTTCGTAAGGCCTTAATTATTTATCACTTTTACCTAAAACAATAACAGCAACAATACATTGTTTTAATTTTTTTACACGAGGAAAAAAAACAGTTTAGTGAAAATCCATTATAATCTCAATTATTGGAAGATGTCTATCTTAATATTTTCCAACTATTTCTTTGAAACTTTTATGACATCATTATAATTTAAAAAAATACAACAAAATGAACCCTTAACCAATGTAAACAGATATAACACACTATGGAAAACAGGACATGATATAAATACTAAGATCGTCTACAGGATAATTTATCACAACTTCTTTTCAGTTATGTATCGATATTTAGTTATAAATATTGCATTTTATGAGGTTTTTCAGATCTGAATGTTTCACTCAATTTTTGTCATTTTGGATGCAGTAGGAAAATATTAGTTTTTTTAATCTTGTTTCGATTTCTATTTTTTTTCCATCTGATGAAATTTTGTACTATCCTACTTTCGTTTCCAAGAATAACTACATTTTGTAGATACCGATTTACTGTACTAGTACTAGGATATCGAATTTCCGAAAATCATGTACAGCGAATAACAAATTTGCTGAAGGAAAACACAATTTATCTAAAGTTTCATTCGGCAAGCTGTATAATTGTGATATAAATGGGCAAGCTTATGATTTTGACTTGAATTCCATGATGATAATGTTAGCAAAACCCAACAATGAAACAAATTAAAGGTAACAAATTTTCCTTTTTTTCCAGGATTGACACCTGCTGAAACTGAAAATTATATTCCTATTACCCGGGCTATACAATTTTTTCAACATTTCCCAAAGAATCTACTTGAAACCTATTCCTGTACTAAAATGCCTACAATTTACAACGAAAAATTGAAAGTTTTAAAAATTCACCAAAGAAACCTTTTTTCAGGAATAACAGCTTACTATGGTCTCGAACAGAGAGGATGAAGTTTAGTGAGGAAAAATGAGAAATAAACGAAACTTTTATCAAGAGAATCAACTGACTATTTACTTAAGATTCAAAGTCGGTTTCCAACCAGTGACAACAACATTAGAAAAAGTAAGGAGCGCCTGATCATCGTCTTACATAATTTTTGGGTTAACACCAACGGCGTTTTTCTTTTCACTTCGATTATGGTTATGTGGTTCTTTTAATAAGTGGTAAAATTATTTGATAACGACTTTAAAAACACGAAAGAACGATTTGAAATCAACTTTAAATGATATTTTTCAAGCATTTTGTTAGATCTTCATTAGTAACTTTTGTTTTCATCGAAAGAATCGACTCCATGTAGATTTTCTGAATTTTTCGAATTTGCAGTTGCAAAAAACACAAATCCCCTTTTCAATCAAACCATGCCTTTATGATATTATATTGATGATAATCAGTTGAACTATTTGGCTGCTTAAATTTTCGATATCATTTCAATACTTCCTCTATAATATGGCGATACTCTGTCATTATTATTATTTTTTTACATTGGCAGGTTTGTGTTTTTATGGGTATCCGTTCAATTTAAAAGGATATGTACAATACATAGGGAATAACACATGGCAAAATCCGTATCATATGCCATATCATCCCGAGTTACCAATATCAGCCCGAGGGCCTCTGGCCCGAGGGATGATATTGGTCGAGGGATGATACGGCATGTGATACGGATTTTGCCATGTAT
>MJUU01034624.1:23130-47707 GCA_002080025.1 Modiolus philippinarum
AATTTCAAAATCGGCGGAAAGTACTGTAGGTTGGAATAAAATCTAACATGTAAAAGGAAAAGTTTTGCTAGTCTTTTAAACCGATCCTCACAAAACAAAAAAATCACCAAAAAACTTTTTTTGCTACCTACCAAAAATTTTTTACCCCCAAATTTTTTTGCCCCCCTCCCAAAAAATTACCCCCCCAAATTTTTTTACCCCCAATTTTTTTTAAATAAATCAGTCGAAATTGAAAAAAAAAGTTTTTGGAAAAAGGGTATGATACAGGGCTAGCCATGCGATAAAGGGTGTGTGATAAAGGGTAAAGGGTATGCGATAAAGGGTATGACGTCATAGTGTGAATACGGAATGAAAGTCATGCACTGTATCACATATTCAAAACGTCTGTATTTATTACTAAACATATGATAAATATAGAATATTACATGGGTAAATCCGTATTACATGCTGTATCAACCCGAGACGTCAATATCATCCCGAAGGCTTGCCTGATAATAAAACAATTATTATACAATGCATATCAAATAACAGTATTAATGTAGAAAAGATAACTGTCCGAAAATTACAATAACATGCCACAATTTACCGGGGAACTACACATGAAAAACAATAAAATGACAATAAACAAACACAGACAACGATAGGACCTCTGGATAGCCGGACTTAGCACCCGCACTAACAATAGCTATCGGTAGGGTTAAATCGGTTTGTAGGTACCAAAACTTCCCCTTGCTCTGTTCCACTTCATTATAGTATAATAAATATACAAATAAAACCCAATACAGGTAGACTACTAATTCTTGAGAAGGAAAGAATAAGACAAAACATGGGTCGAGGAGTGATCTCTATACATTTCATATACATAATCTTTAAGATATTCTCACAAACGAAAAAGTCTGATAATTTATTGAACATATAAAAAATATGTCACGTCTGTTTATCATATTGTGGAAATTTTCAGTTTATTTAGAACATATTTTTATATTAATCAAATCACTGGCCTATAGGGCTACATTAGCATATACATAAAATTGATTAGATAGGCAATTACAAAACATCTAACATGCAATAAAAACATAATTCAGTAGATCAAATAGAAACAAAAATAATGGTACATTTTATCATGTATAAATTCCCCTACTGCATGTAGTATAATCAGATTTCTTATATCATAACAAATGTGAATTTTTGCTCATAACTGAGATTTATTCAAGTTTTAACTATGTCAAATAAACACTTTTTGTATCTTTTCGTTAATTGCTTGGTTTATCATTTAACAGACTGAAATATGATTTTATATAAAAAGAAAGGAAATGGGGTAAGTGTCAAGGAGACAACATCCCATTTCCAGGTTAAAACGACCCAAAACAAAGCATCTAGGGGCCACCGTACGGTCTTCAACACAGGGAGGAACCTCACACCATTTAGCAAGCCCTAAATGGCCCCAAAAAGGTAAAAAAGTGAATAAATCAATAGAAACAAACCACATCCAATAACCCAAATATCAAGAAACCAAAATTTTATAAGAAGACAAGGACAAGCCAATGACCAACATGTTAAGATCTTTTAAACATCCGCAAAATATATTTACATATTCACAGTTCGTAAGAAAAATAGAAGTTCACTATGCATGTGGCTGCGTACAAAAATGAAAACCAAATCTCTTATTCAAGTTAGGTCAGCAATGAGACACTCAATCTTGGCTTAGCGGTTGTTTGTTAAGCTTAGTACTGCTTAATGACACACTCAATTTTGGCCTTTTAGTACACTTTTATACTTCCCGGAAACTTGCATGTACATGTTTCTTAGAAATTATTTCAATTACAAAAACAGGAAAACAGCAAACACCTACAATGGCCAGGAACTATAATCACATGCCACACTTTGCAAGCAAACTGCACCAGAAAAACAATAATGAAAACAAGAGACAAACATAAATAACGATAGGAACTCGGGATAGCCGGACTTGGTACCGGCACCAGCAAAAGCCAGTGGTAGGGTTAAACCGGTTTATGGGTACCCAAACCTCCCCTTTCTCTATCCCGTTTCCCTATAGTATCATAAACACGCGAATAAAACCTAATACAGGTAGACTACTAACTCAATGACCACTATCTTGGAACAGAAAAAGCATAAGACAAAATGTAATTTTGAAAGAAGGGTCAAAGAGTGCTCGCCGCTAAACTGCCGGCTAGCTCAAGGAATCTAGTCTGCTGGTTAAACACTGTCGCACTACAGAAGAAAAATCAAACTCAAAACTTCCCGAAGGATTTGGTAAAGAGTTTTCATGTATTTCAGCAGACATCGGCAGTATCAGTGAGAGGCCAGTATATATGTAAATACATATTTGTTTCGGTAGAAAGTTAAATTGAAAGAACGATCCCATTTTAAATTGCACCTGAAACCAAAGAATAAGCGCACATAATCTTAAGGTGCACCGTTCCCTTAAACTTAAAAAAGATCACGATAGAATAATTTACCAATAAGAGCCATTCACATGAACAGGTAGGAAATTTTAACAAAACATTGTCATATAATAATATAAAAAAAATGGTCAAATAATTATATAATCATTGAAAAATACACCTGATAATCAAATTATCACCAACAGAACCCCAAAAATAGCAGGAATTCTAGAAACCCGCAAAAAAGCTCGTAATTGAACGATCTGGACAAATTCGGTTCCTCTGCAATTTAGCGCTTTAAACTCAAGGCGAGTCTACCCATACATTATTTAATATCTTAAATTGTCAACTTTCAGTGTACATAAATATCAAAATACTACGTGTGTTGTACACAGCATTCACACCGCCTTACTGTAAACATTGCAGAGTAAGGCTTAACTATATATAGAAATGTATGTCTATGCGAATGGAGTTTTTTTTACAATTTCTCAATGGTTGTCCCTTAAACATGTTTTGACAAACAGTACATTATTTGAATGCAGTTTACAGGCGACGCGTAGCCTGTAAACGGACATTTTGACCGTCAAATCAAGACTGACGCCTTCGGGCATTCAAATAATGTACTGTTATTGCGACTCTAATACATGTTCTATTTTTGACTTGTGTATTTGTGACCATATTAGGAACCAGACTAAACAGGGAACCTACTTTGTCCTAGGTGTGTAGATGGAGAAATTGACGGTTAGTTTAGACCAATCAAAACATCCGTTATATATATGTTGCATTATAATTAATTGTATACACCACGTAATCACCATTGCATATGCTGCATGATGGTAAACAAGACTTTAGACATAGATTCACAGACTGTGGTTTCTTGGAATACTACTACATAATTTCGAATTCTCGGGCAGTAAAATTTTCCAAAAAAAATCTGATGTTTCCCACACGTTACTAGTTTCTTCATTAACTGTTATGTCATGCGATTCAACATTTATCTGTTTTTATCACAAACAAACAGTATGTCATGTGATTTCATCTTCAGTGTAAAAAAGGGGTATATATCTTTGAGGAGGAGCAGAGTTAAAAAATATTTTGATTTTTTTGTTCAACAAAGAGTACCATAAGTGTTTAGTTACATATGATTGACTTAGATGTAATTCATCGAAGTGTGATTGATCGATTGAAGCATAGATGTATTTGCTGCATAATCCTTAGCAGTTACAGGTACTGTCGGCTCCCAAATCGTCTGAACTTAGGCATAACTTGCATTGTAGTTCATACGGGAATATTTCAGTAGTAATGTTACTTTTCTTGTGGAAATTTAATCCCTGTTTTTCACAGGGGCCGGTAATATATACGATGTGCCATATTTATGTATAAGAAGGAGTATATGGAACCCAGTCTGTCAATATCGTATGTTACCGGCCCCTGTGCTTTTTCTCTTTATAAATTTCAAGCGGCAACCATGGCAAATAAATGGTGGAAGTATACACTTGTCATTCGTGAACTGCAAAGTCGACATTTGCTCATGAAAGGTCAGGCCATGATCTAAAACAAGAAAGCAACAGCTTATATATAAAGATAAAATTGATGTAAAGTTCAAATTGAATGTTAAAACAAAACAAAACAGACGGACGGACTGACAAATAAATAGCTTAAGAGGATTTAATCTCACAATTATAATAACCTCAAATGAAGTTATTTTGGTGATACAACGAATATTACCACCCTATTTTTTTTTATAAAAATCCACCTTTTTTTAGCTTGTAATCAAATTCAACCGATTAAATTGGCTTCACTTTTAACCGCAATATCTTTTGTTGTCCAATGTTGTCCCCTAAGTGAATTATACCATCAAAAGGGCATTTAAAACCAGAATTTACTCATATAGGTTTTCTGTTTAGGAAATAACCGGAATTTGTATAAAATTTGGGTAAAAGATACCTAGCTAAACTGTACATTTTGACAAATCATTATCTCCTTTTCTTAATAACTTTCGTTTCCAGATGCCGATTTTAACGGAAAAAAGATGATTATATTGAGAAAAAATACCTTTATTACTTTATTTGCACCAATCATCAGGTATTAACTATGATAAGTTTCTCTTAATAAGACTTTAATAACCTTTCTTCCGATAACGAGATAACGAGTACCTAGTCTTTTTGAATATGTCGGCAACACACATCGGACATCAGAGGAGACGGATAACAGCATGATTACTTTGATAGAACAAAGGCCATAGCAAGGGGTACCACGGGTGGTGTTCGGTGTGCTCTATCTATGGCTAATACCGCCGTGCGCGGTCCCGGCTGAAGAATAGGCCCGCAGCATCCTCTGAGCTTGGAGTAGGAGCCATCCTAACAGAGGGCCCCGAGGGAACCCCGGGATATAGAAATAGGACCCAGTATCTCCGGCTTGCGTGGTGTGACCCCTCCTAAACGGAGGCTGACCCCGAGGGTCCCGGGATATAGAAATAGGACCCATTCCGTGGTTGTGCGGGATTAATAAATACACAACCCATCTTTCGGATGGGATGTAAACTCAGGTCCACGTGTTGGGAGAAATGCCACGCTTCCTGCACGTTAAAGAACCCTTGTAGCAAGCTCTTTTTGGGTGGTCCGTAGGTGATCGGCTACAAGGCTAAATTCCCCGCCCTTGACGATTTCACCCTTCTTTTCCAGTGGCAGTCAGAATTTCCCGTCCCATGGCCCTTTCCATACCCCAAAGTGATTATTTATCAACATACTTGTTCTCGTCTTGATATAGCTGAAATATTGCTGAGTAGACGTTAAACAATATTCAATCAATCAATCAATCTATGGCTAATACATCTATGATTAAAGGAAGAACAATTTCTTGGAACATCGTGTTCAACTGTCCATTATCACACATCATAACAGATACAATTCGTAGGGGAAAAGATACTAAGCACGCAGCATATCCACGTTTCTTTCCTATTTCTATTACACGCACCGTTTAAAAACCTGGTAATCTATTATGCATTTCCTAGAAATTTAACTATCTATGTTCAAAGTAAACATCCGCATGTTTTTAATTTTTTGGTTTAAGCACGAAACATAACCGAAACATAATCAAAATACGTCAAAATATTTTTAACTTTCAAAATTCTCAGATATCACCGATATGGTTTATGTGCAAATTTCTGTTTGGAATAGCAAAATTGTAGAGTTATGATTTTCGATAATGAAAAGACAGATAAGTTACAGCCTGTACACGACTTTGTTATTAATAAAGTAGTAATCTGACCTGGAGAACAAAGTCCAACCATGGTACATGCCCCATGGAATTGAAGAGATCTCTCCTTAAACTAAATATCAAAAACAGACGACAATGTTATAGCATGGTTACCACTTGTCATTAAGAAAGATATAATATGACATTGAAGACAAAGTTTAAGACAAAGTTTAAGACCAAAGGTCACCAATCATGGTACATTCCATATAATCTTGAAAGGATCTACCTACATGTAAAATATCAAATAATAAGAAAAAGAAGGGAAACGGGGAATGTGTCAAAGATACAACGACCCAAAGACTGCCTCAAAATGCAAAACAAAAAAACAAACAAAAACAAAAAAAACAAAAGTTATGGCCAAGACACGATTTGAGTTCCAGATCAAACTTTACCAATCATGGTACAAGACACATCGTCTTTAAATGATATACTTACATGCAAAATATCAACTACTAAAAAGGCAAAAAGTTATAGTCCATACATGATGTTTCATTATAGGCTGGTCAGGACGGACGGACAGACACCGGATATTCAGCCAAACCTCCCATTCTATTTCGGCAGTGCTCGGAAGAAGCTATTGAAAGGTCGTAGAAAGTGAAAAAAGATTATCAGTACTAAGTAAATAAAAAATTATGAATCAGGATTCGAACCGAAGCTCCAATTTTTTTTTCAAAAAGAGACTGATATTTATTAAAGAACTTTTAATGATCGTATGAGGAGTAATTTTTTGAAGCCTCCATTAATAACGCGGTCACGGAGGAAACTATTTTCATAAGAAAGTCTGTATAATTTGTGCTAGCATCAACTATGAAACATCAATTACAATTACAAACTACACATACACATACACATTCTTGTCAGAAAACTAAAAAAAAGCAACGTATTCCCACTTTGATAAGAATATATTAATAGAATTGTGTGATTACTCTGTAAAATTTTGATTCTAATGCTAAAGTTGAATTGACAGTAAAACGGATCAAATGGGTTTTATTTGCGGGAAACGTCACGTGCAGGGTAATCGTATATTTATATTTTCCCAATAGAATCTTTATAGAAACATCTTGTGCGCTATAATTACAAAATACCGAAGTTACTGTTAATTTAGTTTTTGCATATGCACATTTCAAAAATTTATGTCTCTTCAGTGCAGATGAAATCAAAACATTTTGAAATCTATATATCGAAATATGTACAAAAGCTAATAGAAGAATCTAAATAGTAAAGCAAAAATCAGCTAAGGACAGAGCTATGCGAGAGGGTGATGCTCCTTAGGTTTGAACAAAAATTTTATGAAAATTAGATATTGCAAGTTTCAAAATAAATCGGTTTCGGACCAGCACCGAAGTAATGGTTACTGGGTTTTTCGAATACCGTCGGTTACTAATAGTCCCCCAGCAGAGGCACCGGCCCAGTGGAAGTAAATAAAAAAATAGATCTAAGTTGCTGTTAATATAAAGGATGTAATACTTTACATAGTGCTTAAATCATTATCGCTTTCTAGGAGATTTAAAATTATCCCATTTCTATAAAAACCGTAATCGCTTGATCGTAATAGATAGTCCTCAGATTTAGTATCAAAATTTTAACAGTAGCAGTGTACCTTTGGATCGAATATATTCCACTACTTTTCCTTAGAGTTATTTTACGGTAAATAGTTGAAGAGCCCTTTATCATGACACGAGCTGATCTTCAACATAACTTCTTTTACGTGCAACTACTTTGTGATTTTTTAAGTCATAAGAATTAATAAACTATCTGCAATACTTTTTTGAAATTTGAAATGATTACATACCTTCATATCAAATGTATAAAATACCTAAGATTTTTTTTCACGGACCAAGAATTACATTATACATGTATAGTAAACTAACTGTAAGGTTACATAATGGAGTAAGAGAGAGCTTAAAGGTATGAATTCAGTAAATAAACATGACATCATTAGCTCCGCCCATTTTGGGGAGAGCTTTCAATAATGTAATGAAGAATTATAATGAGATGATTGGGGGCTATTATTTGAAATAAATATTTTTTAAAAGCTAGTCCATATGTGATGTTTAAAAAAGCGAACATTTTTTCATAGCGCGTTTTAAGAAAAGGTGTGTCAAGGTAAGAAATTCAGTGCGAAATCGCTTTATCCGTTTTCAAGTCACGGAAATGGCTAAAAAATTCCGCATGACCCTATGTTTCGACGGTGCTAAAAAATAGACCTACATTTATATTTTACTGAATGAAATATAAAAGTTCCCGTATAATTACGGGAAAATTACTATGAGTGTTCATTGTCTCAGAAATTAACATAGAAAGTAATGGAGATTTATTTACTGTATTCACACCTAAATGTTATTCGCAAGACAAAAAGATAAATGCACAAAAAAAATCTGGTCAGGCTATTTCACGTGGTTTGTTTATTATTCAAGGTAATTTTTACACTAAGAAATAATATGGTATACCTTGTCAGGAGAATAACCGAATCTTGGAATAATTTTGTTATAAAAAAATATGTTTTTTTTTAATTTTGAATGCAACTTTGTGTGACCGTTCTTGAACATTGTATATGTTTAGTTAATGTAATTACCAAATAGCACTTCGGACATGTACAACTGCTGTCGGGGAAGCACTTGACAAAAAACATTAAAAAAATGGTCGAATTGTGTGTTTTGTGAAGTGTATGATATTAAAGATAACAAATGCATTTTCCTATGTTACCATCGGATCTGTCAATATAAATATCATAACCAAATATGAAAAACAAAGGAAATGGGGTAAATGTCAAGGAGACAACATCCCATATCCAGTTTAAAACGACCCAAAACAAAGCATCTAGGGATCACTGTACGGTCTTCAATACAGTGAGGAACCTCACACCATATATCAAGCCCTAAATGGCTCATAAAGGTAAAAAAGTGAATAAATCAATGGAAACAAACCACATCCAATAAGCCAAATATCAAGAACCTAAAATTTTATAAGAAGACACGGACAAGCCAATGACCAACATATTCCTGACTTGGGACAGGCGCAAACATTGCGGTGGGGTTAAACTCGTAAGGACATAATTTCCGTTGACTATGATATCAAGCCTTCTAACATATGAAACTTTAATTGAAATACTTCTTAATAGATTTGGTATAACAACATCATCAATTATTAAAAAAGAACATGATATTGTGCGATGCCAAATATTGCCTATTTGAAAATTGTTTAAATCTAGTTATGGTGTAAAGCATTTAAGAGATGATCAATATTTTTGCCAACAAAAAACAGAAGTAAAGATTAAACAACAATGCTGTATTTATATCGTTTATGAATAAGTTTGTTCAACGGATTAATAAGTTTTGAAGGACAATTTTTAAAGTATGTTATTTAAGAGGATATCCATGCAAAAGTCAGGCAGTGGCTGTTTTCAAAATTCTATTATCATTTTGAATCACAAACATATATTATTTTCAAACTTAAGGTTTGTTTTTTTTTATGATGGCAATTATTTTAAAGTGAAACATTACACATTGTATCATGGAATGTGCTAAAGTTATGACAAAATCTATGATATCGAACACTTTATTTTCAATTGCAATGTAATAATAAGACGTATGAATTTGTTGATAAATGACAACTAATTAAGACAAGAATTTAATGAAATAATTAAAGAAAACCACATTTCGAACAGTTCTCACACATATTGATATTATCAGTAAAATATATAGTTTTAGAAAATGTATTCAAGGCTTTTGCAAATTCAAGAGATGTTAAACCTTTATTGTATTAATGCAACATTTTATGGACCGTTATATGGCTTCATGACAAATGCAATTTATAACTCAAACCGGGTATCCCGTTCCAAATTCCACTCAAATATGTTGCTCGGCGGGTTTCACATCATATCTATTTCCTTGAGGTTATGATCCAAATTCCACGGCGCACAATGTATCCATGAAATCTTGACCATAACATGAAAGGAGAAGGTATGTTACAACATTGGCGGAGCAACACTGGTATTTGGAACGGATACCCTGAGTTTTACTAGACAAGAAAAGTTTTCACGGTGCCTTTAACAAATGCCCTGCAAATCGGACACTTCCGCATTGCCGGAGCGCAGTCAGAACAGCAAACAAGATGCCCACAGGGCAGAAATGCAATAGTTGCCTCATAATCAAGACATATTTTACAGAGTCGCTGGTCTTTTAGCTGTCGGTTTTCTTCCACCAACTGTTCTGTATCTGAAAAAAATGTGCATATGAAATTTAAATAAAACGATTATGAATTTTGAATTCAATGCTTCGATTTATTGATTTGTTTTGTCATAGACCTGCTGTTTATAAAACATTGGAAAGAGTAGCAGAAGAGCATTGCTGTTGAGTGACAGGAAATTTTGTGAAATGAGAACTATGCCGACAAAGAATTACAATTAGTGTATGACTTTATACAAGTAGCCATTTTGTAGATGTATAAACGAATAAACAAAAAAAAAGAATCCATGTGCATCATCTTGCAGTATTAAAATAATTACTTTTAGAGGATCTAGATAATTATCAGAAGTAT
Organism: Modiolus philippinarum; assembly: GCA_002080025.1. Lineage (NCBI taxonomy): Eukaryota > Metazoa > Mollusca > Bivalvia > Mytilida > Modiolidae > Modiolus > Modiolus philippinarum. The sequence continues at coordinate 33,333 of MJUU01034624.1, forward strand.
TAGAATAAACATGGTCATATTTTTACATATATCATTTGTTCGTAACTTTCATTTCAGTCGTCCTGTTGTAACTAATAAAGACGTTATTAGTATTTTTTTAACAGAATTGTCAAACAAATGAACATTTGTAAAGCAAAGTATGATTTGGGCTTTGTTGAAAAATGCAAATACGTTTTGTGGTCTGCATACAGCTTGCATGATCTAAGGTTATCTTGGAAGAGTTCTTTGAAAATTTGCTCTTCGCTTCAGCTGAAATACTGTAATCTACGAACGTTTGTTTTAGGCAGTGTGAGTCCTATTGTGATAGAGGCAGAATTCTTTTGGCGCTTGGTTTGCTGTAACAAATTGTATTTTGATTTTTTTTTGTGTCTTTTGAAGCTTATTTATTGCCCATTTGTGACTTGTATCAAAAGTTGCATATATTTGTTATACTGCGTTATTTGATTTTAGTGGATTATTAATTCTTCTAGGCATTTAATATGATGTAATTGTCACATTTTATTTTAAAAGTTCGCTTGAAACTCCCTATAGAATCCTTTTCGTATATGAACGACTAGAATTAATCCTTGCTTCTGAAAGATTATTATATAAACATGAAACTGTAAGTCTACCATCTGTTGTAGAATAGTCTAAGCCAATAGTAGCACCACTGGTTTCTCTTGTCGACATAGAGGTTCCATTTACGGCTAGACTAGTTCTATTTGCCGCTAGACTCGTTCCATTTACTGCTGGACTTGTTACTTTTACAGTTGATTCATTTTTAGTAATTACTCTTTTCTCGTCTGTACTAATTCCAATCCCTGCAGCCTCGGATAATGATGAAATTGTATTAGTGTTGGATGTATTTCCTGGAACAGCAGATTGTCTCCCCTGTGTGTCACTATCACCATCGTCTAAAAGTTGTGACAGAATATCTACCGCTGAAATGTTACCTTCACCTGTAATATTCATCATCATAATTGAGTATGGATAGTGCATGCATAGCACATGTTTGTATTTATTTACAACGACAACACTGTAATTAGTCTTATATAGTAAAACTAGATATTTAATTTTATCCAATTGTTGCAGCTAATGAAAAAAAGGACGCTACAACAAATAAAAATTGCAGCAACAAGGAGACCATTTCGTGATATTCTCTATGACGACTCTTGCAATTAAAACATTTTTTGAATTGCAAGATCTAAAATGAAGAAACATATAACAAGAGACGGACAAGAAATATAAATTCTAAAGGTGCACGTGTTATCTATAGCATGTAAATGGAATCTTTGAAGTATTCGTGCAGACAGTCTACTTGTATGTATTTTCCAAACGCTATGTTTTGACATTTGATGGATCAACGTATCGCCACCACCTAAATTAAAAATTAAGATCTATCATTGTCTTACCTCGTTAATAAAAGGTGTTTCTCATTTGTAAAATAGTTCGTGTAAGGATGCCGTACATGTAATGTCATTTTTAGAATAAACACGTAATAAATCTACACTGATTATCTGTTAAATTAGTAGATTTTTACATTTCCTCCGATGTATTGTTGTCTATCCTTTATTTATTTCAAAAGACAGAGAATACGGGACTTTCGAGATAGCAACTCTCGTGAAATTGAAGGCGGAAACAATCTCCTCAAATACCAGTAAGATGGATAACTGGATCCCTTATCATTGGAATATATATATATATATATATATATATATATATAGCACCTAAAACAAATTATTTGTGAAATTGAATTTTCAATTGACAAAAAAGAATTAATCTGCAAATAGATTAAATATAAATCACCCTTAGCTAAACAGCGTTAATTAATCAGCGATTCCCTCTCAAGGTATTGAGGTATTGATTTTTTGTTCCGCATAATACACAAAAAATGTTTCCGGAGTGAACACGAGTGAACAATCCCGTATTATTGTTTACGAAAAAGTTGTCTCGGCACATGGCCTGTATAAGAAACACAAACAAAATCAAAGTACTACAGTACTATTAGATTTATTTTGTAAGGGTAGCGACATAGATACATTTTTCTTTGTTTGTGACGACTGTAACAATAGTACTAGACAACTCAATCTTTAACAAGAAAAACTGAAAGCTAAAACTGATGTTTTGTACTGAATAGGATTGACAAACTCTCCTCAATCTGTACTGGAAAAGTTCGTTCCTTAGTAACTTGTAGGATTGATGTTCAGAGATATTCGTTTATAGTTTTTGCTTACAATGATAACCATTTGTTTCTGTTGATCGCAGTCGCGATAGTTGAGAAAGTTCTGACATTGTCATAGGAAGATGCTATGGTCTAGTTTAGCAAATATTATTCAGAGCTACTGATGACATCTTAGGAAATGCCAAAATTAGCAGTTTAATCTTGAAAATGGAAATCAATCAAGTCGCTAGATAATATACAGTTTATAATTCAAATATAAAGGAAAAAAAAACATTATTTTTTCTCTTTATGTCTCAAGACATTACTTGATGTATTATTTATCAAACTATGTACAGGTATTTATGACTGGAACTGTAGAGCTAATCACTCGATGGTTGTTGTGGAATTGTCAATGTGTTTTGAGGCATATCATTTTCTAGAAAATTCCCTCTCGAAGTACAACAAAAGTAAGCTTGAATGTAAGTTTTTAGAGTTGTTTACATGTATTTGTAAAGGAGATGTAAAAAAAACAATCCAAGCGCAAGAAAAGTCTATTTAGAAGTTTGATCTTTGGGACCGACCATTTAACCAGAAGGGGGGGGGGTATGTTTTTTTTTCTGGAAATTTATTTATTTTTTTCACGTGTATCAACAAAATATTTTTTTTCCAAAATTAACATTATTTTTTTGGACAGAAAGCCCCCTTCAGAAATTTTTTTTCATCATTTTGGCAGCCAAAATATTTTTTTCACAAAAAATCGGGTCCGAAATATTTTTTTCGAAAAAAAAACATAGCCCCTTCCCCCCTTTCAAGTTAAATGGTCGGTCCCTTAACAGTATGCATTTTCATACCCGGGATTTTTCTGAAAGCGGCAGAAACAGACGGATGCAAGACCACATATACTTCTAAAAATGCCGACGAATTGAAACTTAATTAGACGCATTTTATCTCTATCAGTGTCGATCTAAATTAATGGGCGGGTTGAAAAAATTTATCCTCAAGTCATCTAAACGTTAATGTGAAGGATAAGCGTACATCCTAATGACAAATGCGGTTTACGTATTAATTCATGAAAACATTGGCAATAATCCTATTTTGTAGACAGTTATTTTGTGGTTTGGCATGCCATAAAACCGTTAAACCCACTATTTTTTTTTAAATGCCTGTACCAAGTAAGGACAATTGCGACCGACAACTTGTCCGGTGGTTTCCACTTGATTTGCCTTTTTGTGTCATGGATTTCGGCTTCTGACAACTCTGTTTGGTAATTTTGTTATTACTTCCATTAGCATGTAGAGTTTGATCTTCCCTTTGTCAATTAGTTTTATGAAATTTCCTTTTTGAACGACTAGAATCGGCTAAGTGTTGCTGAATAGTGATGTTTCTCATGTCTTGCGATTTTCAATGACAACGTTTATGATGGAATCGGAGTAACATGACAAAATAAATATATTGTTTATGTCAACAAAGTTCTTTATAGTTTGAGGCAAAATAGATTTTTTAAGAACAAAATGCTTCGTTTTTTTACTTTTCGTAGAATTGACAAAACGTTGATGAAAACACATTTCTTGTATGAAGAGATATATTAGACCTAATTAAGCCTTAGATATCATTTTAAAATCAAATCTGAATACTGAACTATGAAATAATAAAGTAACAGGAATATATTTACCTCCCTTTCCATTAGTTTTTTGGATAAACTTTTTGACAGCCTCTTGTACTTGACTTTCCGTGTAACCCATCTCTAAGACACTCCTTGCTGCAATAGTTTCAAGAAATTCTTTAGTTTGATGGTTGTTTTGGGATTTAGTACCTGAAGCTTCATCATTTACAGATGTGGACGATATCTGAAATGGTGTCAATTGGCCATTTCTTTGGCTGTTTTCTTTGTTCTAGAACAAAAACAAAATGTCATATAGAAAGCCATTGTTGAGGTGCTCAATTTCAACACATTCAAAACCAACACTACGTATACTATAACCAATTAATGTGCATTAGCTTTATGTACATACCAACTTTGCTTGTTTATCTTGGACAGCTTTAACAAATCTTTCTCCCTTATTTTCTTTCAGATATCTACAATTCGGAAACCATCTGGCATGTTCTATCCATGGATCGTCGCCTGTTTCCCAGTTTCGTAGTCCTCCACCACAAAAGAAACATCTAGTGTAGTCTTGGTAACCAGCATACAGAAAGCCAGCCTTTGCCATCATGTGAGGAGTTTGATCTAAATACGAGGGCCAACCTTGAAAGGAGCTAATTCTGATTTGTATTGGTCCGTAATTTGGATATTTTGCCTCCTCATTGTTTACCTCAAGTGATGAATACAGTGTAGCAGACGTTTCGCTTGTATTATGGTTTTTAAAGTTAGCATATGAGGTTTCAATGTTTTGGTCTAGCAGACGGTTTGGGTTTTGTGCATTTGAAGATCTACCAGGAGCCGATACATTTGTTCCATTGACAGAACAGTTTGGTAATTCCTCATTTAAGTTATTATGAACAGAACCGTTGAATGGGGTTAAGGCATTTTGGTTGGAAGACGAAGAAATACTTCCATTATCTGATAACGAAGGAAAGTTTTGACTTGTAATATTTGAATAATGATTTGACAAATTATTTAAGTGTGATGTCGAATCTGTAGTTGGGACTGATAGTAACGACGGAAAGACTGTATTCAAAGTATTAGACGTATTTGAACCCAAATTTTGATATAGATTTCTTTCAATGTTTCCTTGTTCCAAAAGTCTGATCACATGTGAACAAGATGGTGATAATCTTCTATGAATTTCTAAAGGTTTGTCAGCAGACGACCATTTTTTATAACTTAAACCACATGCATAGCATCGTACCTCGTCCGAAGTCCCTGTGTAATAGAAGCCAGCTTTTGCAAGTTGACTAGTAAAAATATTCACCTGTCGAGGAAAACTGCTAAATGAATAAATTCTTAATAAGTTATTGGACATGGACTCATCAAGTGACATTGACGAACCGGAAGTACTTAAACTGTCAAAATAATTGTTTAAGCTAACTGGACAGACAATGAATTTTTGACGAAAACATATATTTGGTTCGAATAGATATTGTATGCAGCTATATTTTCCATTATGTTTATCATAATCTTTTGTTTTTCTTGTTAAAAACTCAGACTTTTCACCAAATTTAAACGTGTGTTTCAATTGATTATCATGAAAGATCACGTGATGTAACATACAAATTATTGTGGACAAATTTTGAAGATTCTTAAACTCTAAATTACGAACGATGTTACAAGATTTACGATAATTTGTAGGTATACTATCGCCTACACAATATGGTTTATCGTCACAATAATTCATATCTTCACAATGTTTAGCCTGTTCTTTTAATTGACTATTTTCTTTCACTTTTATATTTGATTCCGCTGTCACTGCACTTAATGTATGTACGTTTCTCCGGCAATATATTTCTTCTATTAATTGCGAATTGTGGCCCAAATCCGGTTCATTGGTAGAAATGTCGCTCAATTCGTCATCACTATTTGCAGTATGGTAATGAGCGCGCCTGGCAAGAAGATGTTTTTGTTTCTTTGCTGCTTTCGTTTTACACATTTCGATTTTATGTTCAGTAAGTAAGATCCTGAAAATAGAAATAAAAATGACCTTTTTCTAGATAATTAAATTAATTTACAAGGAAAGACTAAAATGTCTTCTTAAAATTATGTAAAAGTGAAAAAAAAAAGATTTCGGTCATTAGAAACAGGAGACCAAACGATTACTGCTCAAGATGATTAATTCATTAACATAATGAGGGAATTGTAAAAAGTAATGTTCTCATATAACAATTATTAGCTTTTCGAAAATAGCTTGCCAATCCATGAGCGAATAAATAGATTGATTAACGAATTTTCCCGTATATAATGGTGAATAAAAGGATATGGAGTAAATGCACATGAGACAAAGTCTCTACAAATACATGGTAAAAAACAAGCAAAGGAACAACGCTTTTATTGTTGTTCTTCATCTTGAAGTCACCATGAGGCCTTCAACAATGAGCTTTCCTCATACCTCATAGTAAGTTCAAGACGGCCCCTAGCACCGGTTTAAGCGACTCCTCTAGAAGAATTGTGTCGCACGTTTCAGGGAGTTTTTGACAACCTGACGCCAAGTTCACGTACCAAAGTGTTTTCATTTCGTTTCTTCCAACATTTTTCCAATACTTACAACATTTAATTATACACGGCGAGTCAAATTTTTCTATTTATAAAGGAAATTGTCCGTAAAGAAATGTAATCCTGCCTACTTTTGTGGCCATTTTGAAAATCACAGTCACGTGACATTTCTTTAGGCAGCAATAAATGTCAGGTCCTGTCCGGAACGGATATCTCAAAATTCATAAGGAATATTTCTTAAATGCAGAGGAATTAATTATTCGCAGAAGAGAACAACTTGCGTGGAATTACATGTACCCGTCAAATCTATTCGGAACATAATCCTCGGTGTTTTACATTATGTTATTAGAGAAATATTTTCGACAATTTAAACACGTTAATTATGAAATTTCTCACAACTTGTTAAATAAATTTTCAAATGTTTAAAAACTCGGCAAGCCTCGTTTTCAAACATTTGCAAAATTTATTTAACTCGATGTGAGAAATTTCATAATCAACTTAGTTCTCGTTGTAGAAACTATACCTCTCTAATTTCTAGCAAATATAAACACCTCCTGACTAGTTCGTTATCAAAATGATAATCAACATGGGTATTATTTGATATCAGTTTGCGATTGGTCAATCATGTAAATGTCTCGTGTCAGTTTCTAGAAATAGTGCAACCGGATGTTGATGAAATTAACACCTGCATCATTGTCTTGCGGAACGGTTTTTGCATTTTATGACTAAGATAACTTAATTTATTGATAATATGACATTTTTATCAAAAACATTATATTCAACACCCCTTTCAATGAATGGCGCAATGATACACATAGCAACGATGATAGCAACAAAATGGCGGTATACTTAAGACTAGAGACTACGAAGATCGCTTTACTTCAAATAAATTGAGTAGAAATTAGAGAAACAATTTCTAACATTGTTTTCCGGTTTATTACGATAATTTCTCACGTCTCGATAGTTAAATTTTCACATTTTATAGTTCTCGGGTAAACCTCAAACTTTAAAATGTGAAAATTAAATATCTCGATGTGAGAAATATACGTAATAAACTGGAAACAATGTTAGAGTCTATATGTATATGAACATAGTGTAAATATTAACTTACATCAACACGAAATAGTACAACTATTCAATTGTCGTTTCATTTATTATATATCCATATTTCTTCCGCATATTTGTCAAAGCTGAATATATAGATTTAATCACCAGTAACAAGTTTATACTTTCTACCTATTGATCCGTTTTGATAATAAAAATCGTATTGGTCAGATCATGAACTAATTCAATTGGATTTTCATTATGTACGTTAAACATATGACTATTGAAAATATTAAATATTTCATTTGTATGTGTCAGGTAAAAATTGTCAAAATTTGTAATTTTTTTTTACTTCAGCTTACTTCCGATTTTAATGTGATGATACTGTGAAAATTTACTCTCATCAGTATGACACACGGGATATACAGAGCAGATGGCTGAGTAAAATACCAAATAAGTTTTACTATTTTTCCACAATAAAAGTCTACGCTGTTCTCACAGCCTCTCGAAAAGGATACAAAATTTTTAAAAATACAGACTTTCCCCTGGGAATTAAATTTGGTTATTACCAATTATTGGTTGACCTTTATTTTAGTAACATCTCATAATCTATTGCTAATTTGTGTATCACTGACGGAAACTAAGAATTATATTTCTCACACTTAAATATACCTATTCATGACGAGTGACAGAGTAGAAGGCTTAATCTTCCGGAGTTTTTTCATTTGGTGAACTTGTATGAAAAAGTACATGTTAAGGCACAATAAAGCCACAAAAATGAGCTGTTAGTCATCACTTGGCGTCCGTCCGTCCTTCCAGCTTTTCATTCAAAGACTGACTTCCCTGAAATCACCGAGCCATTTGGAACAAAACAATGTCACTATGTCCTCAGATGTTCCTTCAAAAAAGGTATCTGACTTGTTCGTAGGTCATCCAAGATGGATATCAGAGGAAACATAATTTAGTATTGGACCCTATAAAAACACATTCAAAGATCCTATTTCCAGAAACTATTTGTCGACTTAACGATTCCCCGTGCGAGAGTTGTATGCTCTCTATATTTTTCAGTTATGGTGTATTTGTGCGTGAGAGAATTTCTCATATGGATATACTATTGATACTTCCAAATTTTGGCAATTATTTTTGTAATTTTCGAAATGTAATCCAGACCACCTGTTTTAAGTGCCCACATCTCACTATTTTATAACGCCAAGTTTTCTTACACTCTTGATGAGTGCCCTGTGTTTGTCTATATGTTGTAGTTGTCCACTAGCTTAAGACACTAGTGCTTTTGTCGGGCAAAGAATGACAGTGATTGTAAGAGTACTTTGCCAGTTTAATTGATGTTTGTTGACAATCTCGCACCCATGACCAAGAAAGACATGGCTGTAGCGTTGCTCGACAATTAGCAAAGAATTCCGCTTAAACCGGTGCTAGGGGCCGTCTTGAACTTACTATGAGGTATGAGCAAAGATCATTGTTGAAGGCCTGATGGTGACTTCAAGATGAAGAACAACAATAAAAGCGTTGTTCTTTTGCTTGTTTTTTACCATGTATTTCTAGAGACTTTGTGCATTTACTCCATATCCTTTTATTCACCATTTAGATTCAAAACTAGTCACAATTGTCCTTAGCTAGTCCGTTCAAAATACAATGTAGGTATTATGCAGGTCTGTATCTCATCCAAGATGGCTGTCAGTGGGGAACATACAAAACGTAGTTTAATGTTGAATCGTATGAAAGCACATTAAAAGAATTTACTGAATATTACTGATTATTCGGATTTCGTTTGGTTTTATGGATTTTAAACATATTTGTTGAAAAAAGGATTTCCTATGTTTGGGTTCTAGTGCTGCTTATGAGGAATTAGTTTCCGAAATGGCCATACAGCTCATTTAAATTATTGCAGTTGGAGTTAACAAATGTGTTGTGGTCTCATGTTCATTTACTCCATATCCTTTCATAAAATATTTAATATTGATTTAATCTTGGAACCAAATTCGATCACAATAGTTTTTTGGTGGTCACTTCAATTAGTGACTTGCAGGTATGCACCCTATATAAGATTGCCACCAGCGGGATCAAGGGGTTCGGATGTAGGAAACCCCTTTATCTCGATTTAAAAAGAATACGTGCTGAAATAGATTAAAAAAATCGCCAATGAATGAACCGAACCGACCGATATCTTCAGGAAACCATATAATATATTAAAGGAACGAGCTTATTATTTTTTGCGTTATGTTCGGCTCGTTAGTACAGTTCGGAATATGCCGCTTTCACTTCGAATTCAGTAGGAGCAATGTATTAAAATTGTAGTTTCATTAATATCAAGTTCGTGACACTGAAACGATTGTTCCTTCCATCATATCCCAAATCAACTGATTACTTTGTTTCATGTCAAAATCGTAAGACAAACTGATCGAAAATTCTCAATGAAAATAGTAAATATTCAAGACTCAATTGATTTATTTACAAAACAGTTTTTCTCTGTATAGGGCAACCGATATTATGATAATACATGTAAAAATGTGGTTTGTGCACCATTGTGCGGTTATATTAATATGTGTATCAAATTTTGCATTTCTCACGACACAAAACATTTTAGAGATTCAACTTCATAGTGTGTTAAATTTTTTCTCGTGAGGAATTTGACGTTATTTTCTAGAACATATATATAAAGATATCATCATTCCCTGTCGATTACCCGAATATTCCAGTTATAAAAGTAAACCTACTGCGATCGCTCAATGAATGTAGAATTAAAATGGTCTAACCAAATAGTGTACAACAAAGGTTTGGATTTTACTTGTCGAGCAATGGAGCAAATGCAAAGAGTATTGTATTCTTCCAAAACACTGCAACAAGCTCGGTGAATATACCAAGTTTCTTCTGTGAATTTTTTAGTATAAAAAATAACAGAATACAAAATTTTGTGATAGAAATAAACTTTTAGAAATTAAATAGATGTCAAAAAATCTAGCACTATGAAATTAAAATATATACCGTGCACCCTCGTTATATCGCCACCTTTGGGACCAGAGGGATTTTTGTCGATAAGCCAGGTTGGCGATATATCAAGGGAATAAATAACATAGAAACTATGCAACTTTTAGAAAAATGTACCTTGAAAATAGTTGGCGATAAGTTGAGGGACCGCCATTAAAGAGGGGCGGTATAACGAGGGATCACTGTATGCATACCACAAGTAATGTCCATAACAAATATTTTGCTTTATACATGTGCATATTATACGTCAAATGAACCGATCACATCGCACAAATAATTTCATAAAATAATAATAATTACTGTTTTTACGTCACCATATTCTCAATAGTTTTATGAACTTTTTTGAAGAATGCATTTATTTTTTAATGAATAATATGTTACATGACACAGGCACCAAGAAAGAAAATATGCAATGGCTTTGAGATACGGCAAAATCAATCTTAAAATTAGTTCATGCTGCAATATTTCAACAAGATATTGTATGAAAGAGGGGGATGGAATTAGTTATGATACCCCGCAAATGAAAACAACTGGTTTGTCCATCTTCTGTGTAGGGTCGAATTTGCTCGATATGAATATATACATAAATCAAGCTAACGGTTAGATGCCGTTGTCATGTAGCAGTCTTTTGGGGCTGAAATGTTCTGGATCGTTTCCAAATTTGAAATATGCAGAATATCCTTTTCCCCGTCAATTTTAGAAGTAAAACATTGTTCAGTCAAGTTTACTCTCAATGATTATATGTGCAAGTTTTTCCCAAACATCTTACATTTTCTTCGGGCGAAATGCATCTGATAACAAATTTCCTTTGGGGAACAATAGTTTTGATCTAGCCCCACAANCCCCCCCCGAAAAAAAGCTGGCATGGAGTAAACTGGCTATTTTTAATTACCGTATTATCGCACCACAAAACAAAAGAAAAACCTACCAACATAAAACTCTGTACACTGGAAACACTTTCATCCGAAGACATCAAAAGTGTATATCAAACCGAAAAGCAAGAATGATTTTGTTCTGAAAATTACGTCTATCTACTTTTGCTTTTGAGAAAGTGAAATTTAATTTGCTGAAAATAGTGTTAATTTCTAAAGTAAAATTAAAACAGAAAGTAAAACTATATGATCGTCCCTGTACTTACACTGTCGTGTACCCGATAAGGATCGGTCATCTTAAGATGGCGGAGGCGACAGAGAAATCTAGGTAGGTCTATTCTATATGAACAATATCACATAATCCTTTTAAGATTTTACCACATGTATAGTTTAAAGACAACACGTGCACGTCAAATAACACCAAACTTACCCATTTGCGTTTTCTACATATGTAGGAAACAAGTATTTTACCAGTAAAATGTAAAAAAAAAAGAAACCGGACAATGATTGACATGAAAACTATGTTATTTTGTACTTCCCTTGTTTATTTCAAGCATAGTTATACATAGGCACATACCCTGAAGATATGGATTGATCGACATAACGATTGCAATGAATAAAAATGGATAGAAACTGAAAAATCAGCAACGAAAAGTTTGTTTACGTTAAGGATCGGACACTTCATTTCCCGATATGTTTGGCTCAGGAGTGGACTCGATTTTTGACGTTATATGGGTCAGGAGCGGTCTTTAATAGGATAGGGATCGGTCCCCAAAAAATGAAAAAAATGGATACTAAGGCTTAATGTTATCATAGGTTAGGCACATCTGACTTCGCTAGCCAGCACGTATGTTACTAAATATACTACAATGACCGATTGTCTGACCCTGTAACCAGTGCACTGGAAATATCTCTGAAGGGAGTGAGCGAGACCATTTGATCACTTCTCGTTTTTATTGAGATTCGGCTTAAATAGTTTGTAATGTTTGGTGTCTGCTTATTATGTTTGGCAACAGTTTTGACCATTTTTATATTACTCAATAATCGTTTATTTATTTCTATCTGTTGAATTTGATAATTTCGATTTCATTTTCTAGCGAATAAAACTAATTCAATTAACTTGCATTTTGTAGGTTTAAATGCTACCACTGTAACGCCATGATATCATACCAAATATCATTGATTTACCAGAAATAGTTACCGAGAAATTGATACTTACCATCATCACTAGACCCTGAATTTAGGTCATTGCAAAAACCATATGACAGACTATTGTAAAATTGAGGTCACATTCAAAAAACCATATAATACATACACCATCACATACTTCATTGGGCCAAACCACTTATTTACCAGAAATAGTTACCGAGAAATTGATCTAATAAGAAAAACTTAACATGATTACTGGACCATGGAATTTAGGTCATGGACAAAAACCATATGACAAACTGTCATGCACTACCCAAGGCTTACCTATATACTACTTATTATTAACCTACCATTAATAGTTACTGAGAAACTAAACTAACCACAAAAACTAAACAAGTTCATTGGACCGTGAAACAGAGGTCACAACCGAAAGCAATATAGCAGACTGCCATGTACTATCCAAGACCAACCTACATACTAAACATCATTGACTTAATGCTTATAGTTACTGGGAAACTAAACTAACCACAAAAACTGAACATGCTCAACAACCTATATAACAAATATCATTGACCTAACACTTAAATTTACAGAGAAACTAAACTAACCACAAAAACCATACATGCTCATTAGACCGTAAAATTGAGACCAAGGACAAAAGCCATATGACAGACTGTCATGGACTTCCCAAGGCTAACCTATATACCACATATCATTAACCTACCACTAATAGTTACTGAGAAAATGACCTAATCACAAAAATTTAACATGCTCACTAGACTGAGAAATTGAGGTCAAGGACAAAAGCAATATAACAGACTGTCATGTACTACCGCCGGGGTACTACCCTATACCAACCTACATAGCAAATATCATTGACTTACCGATAACAGTATCTGAGAAACTAAACTATTAACAAAAAAAAAAAATAACAATTTCATTGGACCGTGACAAAAGCCATATAACGGACTGTCATGTACTACCCAAGACCAACCTGCATACCAAAAATTATTGACCTAATGCTTATAGTTGCTGAGAAACTAAACTATCAAGTTCACAGACATAGAATCTTTCTGTTCCAGTTTAAAAATGACATGGATAAACAAACTTTTAGATCCTTTAAATAATTCTCCATGGAAAGTTTTAGTATCTGAACAATATAATAGGTTAGGTGGGGATAAAATATGGATGATGTCCCCAGAGGGTTTAATGAAAATTTCTTCTTTGTTCAACAAATTCTAGGCAGATATTATGAAAAACTGGGCTTTTTTAATATCAAAGTCTGACAATGAACAAAATGTCTTGGACCAATCCATATGGTTTAATGATAGAATAGAGATTGATAATAAGATAATTTTTTATGAAACATGGTGTAAGGCGGGAATATTTTTCATTAATGATCTGATTGATGACAATCAGCAATTTTTAACTCGAGAAAGATTGAATGATACTTTTAATATAAGTTGCAATTTTCTAACTCTTAATAGTTTATTACATGCAATACCGAAACCGTGGAAAGACCTCATACCATTAACAACAAAGAAAGACGAAATAGTATCAGATAATTTTCTTTCCGTGAAAAGAAATGGTAAGTGTAGTCAATTTTTCTACAAGAAAATTGTATTATTTTATTCAGAATCTGCTGCAAAACAGCAAACTAAATGGAATGAAATTTTAGATGTTGAGGTTGATTGGACAAATATTTATGAACAACCTTTCAAATCTATAGTCAGTAATAAATTAATTATCTTTCAGTATAAAATTTCACATAGAATTCTTGGCACTAATTCTCTATTATATAAATGTAAATTGAAAGAAACACATTTGTGTAGCTTTTGTAATGAAATAAAAGAGACAATCTCTCACATTTTTTGGGAATGCAACATTATTAAAAGTTTTTGGTTTGAGGTCAACCAATTTTTAAGAACTCGTGCCACTTCCAACTTCCAATATCAGCACAGAATGTTTAAATTGGCTCCCCTCTATGTACCAAGTCAGAAATTTGCATCTTTATTGT